>WSFP011592286.1:0-10168 GCA_009831015.1 Picea engelmannii
ATTCCTTAAGTCAATGATAAGACATGAATCCCCCCTAATTGCCAATGGCATGATATGCTATCAAACACATTCATCAGAGCTCATTAGTAATTTTTCACACAAAAAAATATCAAAATATATTTAGTACTAAATCAATGTTACCAATAAATGATGATATATAATACCTACAAAAAATTATGAAAATCATGTGTTTTAAATCCTGTGATATGTCCATCAACTATAAAAGATTTATCCAATTATGACTCATAGCTAGTAGGTGTCCTTATTGAACGTATGATATTTTTTAGTTGGTCTAGCTCTTTTTTTTTTCAAAATCCATGGAGCTTCTGCATATGTTTCATTTTCCCTGTTTGGCCACAAATGTCTTCTATCAAATTTGGTACGCGAAAGAGAAATATCTCTCCTCGAAGACAAGGTGTCCTTCTCTTTGTTTCATATATGTCGAAATATAGGATCTGGGACATTTTTGAATATGTTCATAGGATCTAATAGGTGAGATATTAATAGATCCTTCCAGTAAGGGAGCTCATAAAATATGGATTTCATTTTCATTCCTTCTAGCATATTAAATACAACTTGTTCTGGTTCTTCAATTCAATCACCCCGATCAAAACAATCCTGAAGGATCAGATCCTGTCATTGAGAAGGGGGGGTGAATCAGTGACACAATAAATTTATCAATTTTTTTTTTAATGCAAACAAAATTTTAACACAATATTTTATCATGGAACCCAATTGGGAAAACCACAAACACTTTTCTATTAACTGAAAAATTTTGTTTTACAAGTTACATAGAAGAAAGATCTTCCTTTTAGATCAACATCAACTGATCAGGATGCATCCACACCCTTGTTCACCAACACCAAATGGTAGGAGGCTTCGACCCCCATTTTAGTTAGCTACAACTAATAAGGAAGCACTTACTCCCCTTGTTCACCGTCACCAGCTAGTAGGAGACGTTGACCCCCTGTTTAGTCAGCTACAACTAACAAGGACACACCTACTCCCCTGCAAGCTCCAACCTGCCCTCGGATGACCCAACCACCCTTAATTTATGAATCAGGAAAACTTTTGTATCATGTCTTCACTTCTTCTCTCTCTTCTTCTATGATTTAATATATCATATGATTCAGACTGCAAAGACCTATTCTTCTCACCACTCTATCTCTTTTATTTAATCTTCAAAATGGTGTGATATATAATTCATTGTGTCCTTTCATTTGGACCATCACACCTCTTCATTTAACTTAACCATAATCACTGCAACTACTGCAAAAATCAAGTTCTACTGAGGCACTTCTTTCAAACCATTACATATGACCGACAATGCAAAACCATGGGCTTATCATCTTAAGCGATGTATAATCTTTTACCTTTATTTGTCTTATTCCATATGACCACAGGTGGTGACCAGGCGCTAGGTCAAGCGAGTGCTTGATCACTTATCAAAATCAATGGTCATGTTTTAATCTCTCGATGAGATGGACGATTCTCGTTTACTTCTGGAATTTGGTACTTCAACCTTCGTGACTTCTAGCATTTTTAAAAATCTCCCGAATAACAGACGTGTGTCCATAATCTTCAACGATTGAAAATGCTCCCGAATTTTTCTTTAGATTGGATGACTCATGTTCACTTCAGGACTTCAGTCTTCAGGACTTCAGGACTTAGGTCATTTTCTAGTGGTGAAAATCCCAAAGTAAAACTCCCGAAGTGACATAACTTACTGATGTCACTTGATGATGTGGCATAGGCAGAGTGGTTGCCACATGTTACTCAGATTCATGATTTACACATACCTAAAATGTCGATTTCATATTGACACTTGTCATTATTTGATTATTCCATGTGTCCTTGTTGAAATGGTATGCTGACGTAGACCTCCTGATGTGGCACATATTCTTCTCCTTGATCTAACGGTCAAGATACTACCTGAAGTGTTCCTCTAAATAGACTACTCATATCCACTTCAGGACTTTGGCCTTTGAGACTTCAGGTAATTCGATTGATCCATTTCCTAGTTCACTTGAAGTGAGATTCCCTGAAGTGTAAACTCCTCACAACTTTTAACCCGAAATGAATGTTGTTCGTTGATCACGATCTTAGATCGATGACTCGATCTGTCTACGATGTTGCTTTGACTTGGTTTAGATCCAATGGCTCTTCTTATTTTCTTATCCTATCCTTCCACTTAAATTGATCCAACTAGTCGAGCATGGTCTAGGATTAGATCAATGATCAGGGATGATTGTGGGGTCGCAACTAGCACGACATTTAAAACTATTGTTGAACTCCGCAATGGTAAAAATTCTCACTGGTAGTGGAACTGATGCCAACCGTAGATCTATTTGGTAGGTGACGATCGACGGTCTAGACTAATTGAGAGATTGGAATTAATGCATTGTTTAATTCTCCCTTTGCAGTCTACAATCAATCCCTTCCCTTGATCTGCGCTTGCATATCCCATGGTCATGACTTAATCTGATCGTTTGGTGGATCAACCATAGTCGTCGATATTTGAGTCTATAAGATCTGATGGTATAGAATAATTGTGGGATTGGAAATAACATGTTGTTTAATTCTCCTTTTGCTCCTTGCAATCTATCCTTGCCATTTATCTGGCACTTGTGTATCCAACGATTCAGATTTGATCTGATTGTTGACTAGTCCTCCAACAATCCTTCTCTTGTAATATGACAGTCTAGAATCATTGTGGGATTGGGAATAACACGTTGTTTAATTCTCCTTTTTCTCTCCACAATACATCCCTGTCATTGATCTGGTCCTTTCATATCCAACAATCCTGACTTGATCTGATCATGTTTCTGCAATGTGCATCATCTATTCTGAGCTTTGACCTTCACTCGCTAACCCTCCCGATCTTTTAATCTCTACATATTTTCCTACTGTTTGACATCAATGACACTATGTCCAACAATCTTCCCCTTTGTCATTGATGGAAACACACCAACTTCATACACAACTCCCCCTGTGATGATGTTTCTCTCCTATGAAGTTACTCTCCCCCTTTGACATCAATGGAAAATGGTTGCTTCCCCTACGGTAAATATTTTTCTATCTATATGCTTCTAACCAGAATATGAACTCAGGTAACTCCTCCTGTAATCATACTTTTCCTGTCATAACTGAATGACTCCTCCTGACTTTGATTATTTTCTCCCCCTGAATTGGTGCCAATTGATGCATTATTTACTTGACAGATTAGATTGGAAGAGGGATTACTCCCAATGTTTTCCTGAGATATTGAAATACTTCTTTTCTTAAGGGTTTAGTGAAAATATATGCCACTTGTTCTTGTGTTGGGACATATTCCAATTTAATTTTCTTATTTTCGGCCTGATCTCTTAGATAGTGGTATTTTATGGGAATGTGTTTTGATTTGGAGTGTTGGACAGGGTTCTTGGAGAGACTTATAGCGCTTGTATTATCAAAGTATATAGTAGTAGGTTCTTCAAACACTATTTTGATGTCTTGTAAGGTTTGTTTCATCCATTCCACTTGTGTGCAACATTTTTCTATTGTGATATACTTAGATTCAGTGCTAGATAGAGAAATTGAGGATTTTTTCTTTCTTATCCAAGCTACCAATGATTCTCCTAAGAATAATTCTCTTCCACTTGTACTTTTTATGTCATCTACAAAACCTTCCCAATATGCATTTGAATAGGATTTTAAAGTGAATGAATCCTTGCTAGGGTACCACAATCCAAGATCTATGGTTCCTTTGAAATACCTAAAGATTATTTTCACAGCTTGAACATGTCTCTCTTTTGGTGTTGTTTGGAATCTAGCCACCATCCCAACAACTTGCTTGGCATCAGGTCTGGAAGCTGTTACATAGACTAAACTCACAATCATTGATCTGTAGTGTTTTAGGTCTACAACATTGGACTCATCTTCCTTGCTTAGTTTTCATCCAACTGTCATAGGTTTACTAACAGGTTTGCAATCCTCTAACTGGAATTTCTTAAGCATATATTTAATATACTTGTATTGATGGATAAAGAATCCTCTTTTGGAATGTATTATTTGTAATCCAAGAAATAAATTCATTTCACCAAGAAAGGACATTTCAAATTCTTGTTGCATTCTCCTAGCAAAGTCGTTACTCATTTTTTTCATCATTACTGCCAAATATAATATCATCAACATATACTTCCAATATAATCATGTTGTTACCAACAAGTTTACAATAAATATTGTTGTCTGTTGATCCTCTTTTGAGGCCTTGTACTTGTAAATAAGAATCTATCCTTGCATACCATGCTACGGGTGCTTGTTTTATCCCATGGAGTGCTTTCCTTAGTTTACATACATAGTCTCCTTTGTTATTTAATTGGAATCCCTATGGTTGCTAAATATAGACTTCCTCTTCCAAGTTTCCATTAAGAAATGTTGACTTGAAATCCATCTGGTATACTTTAAAATTTTTGTACCTGGAACAGGATAAGAACATCCTAATTGCCTCTAATCTGGCCATAGGTGCAAAGGTTTCTTCAAAGTCTACCCCTTCAACCTAAGCATACCCTTTACACACCAATCTGGCTTTATTCCTGATTACTTTCCCATTCTCATCCATTTTGTTTTTATACACCCATTTAGTTCCAATGACATTTTTATTTTTTGGTCTTGGAACAGTTGATGAATGGATTTATGTGATACATTCTCTAGCTTACAAAACTGTGAGGTGTGGATCATTGCAACTATGTGAATTCTTTCTCTTAGCTTACAAACCTGAGAGAAATACCCTAAGAAGGGTACGTGGTTCCTGCCTCAGAAAGAGCTGGGAATGTAGAGATGACCTCCTTCATTCATAGAGTTGAGAAGAACTCCAGATGATTATCCAGTGGAAAATCAACCTGTTGAGTTAAGACATGCATGTGGCTGAGCATAAGGTGAATGTGTGAAATCCCAAAGTGATAGGTGCATCGTCATGAGAACATAAATGAAGATGATGTATTATCCTCCTCTGAGCAGTAGATTTGGCGAGAAGACTCCAGATAATTCTCTTGTCGGTGGTAGTGGGAAAGCATATCTGTAGAGTGGAATTTCTTGTGGATGAGCATAGGTGAACATGTGAAGACCTCGTTCTTCTGTGTAATGTAGTGAATTAGAGCTATGACTTCCCTATGGATGTGCCCCTAGTGGATGAGCACTAGTGGGTGTATCAGATTCTTAGCTATATATTTTTCAAGAGTCAGGCCTACTTGTAAGCCTAATTTTCATGTAAAGGGTACAGGTCAGCCCTACCTTATTGTGTCTAATAATAAATGTAAAAGATAATTAATCTAGATATATTATATTATGACTTAGAGAGGTCAGCCCTGTTGAGCCAATAGATGCCTTTGTTGTTTGGACAAGTCTAATATAAGTAAGGAATGTTTAACCATTGTGGAATCATATCTTTCTTGTGTGTTTGGAAATTACAACAAATACATCTACTTGGTAAAAGGTGTGCACCTCTCTTGGGTGCTAGAGTTCTAGGTTTTGAAGCACCCTATTATCTGCTAGGTACATCTTGGTGGTTAAGGTCTCTCTCTTAAAGATTATAGCAAAGGATTTGGCTGGGTTTTCTTCCCTTGTTGAGAAGGGTTTCCCAAGATACTTCTTGTGTTCTTCTGCATGGTGTTTCTTCTTGTGATCTTGGTTGTTGCAACATTATTGTTTATGGTTAAGTGAAATACTAAAAATGGAATGAATTTCATGCTTAAACTAGCTTATGAAAAATCAACATGGTATCAAATCATAGGTCTTGAAGAACCCATTGCACAAGAATCTACCAGTCTTCTCTCTCTTCTGCAAAACCGTACGACCCTCCTAGGCTTTCCAGAAAATCTATATGGCCTTCCTTTATGAAGTGTTTCACCCCTTAAAACTTGAACGTTGGGGATAATTTTGGCATAGGAGAGTATGGCCTCCTCCAGCGCATCTCCAAAGACTCTCTGAGTGACATTCCTAGCATTTTGAAATTTTGTGCCAAGGGTTTCTAGGGTTTCACTGATTTCTGAAGAAATTTCTGAATTAGGGTTTCTGCAAAATCGTTTTAGGAGCTCTTCAGCTCACCAGTGTTCTCCTATCTCTCAAAGGCTTATTGTTGGAAGTCATAAGTCCAATAAAACCTAAAATTTTTATCTTAGCCTAACCGTTAGTTTTTCTATCCTAGTTGAAAAAGGGTTGTGAAGAATCTAAAAACTATGATGGAAGATAAGATTGATGGATCAAGCAACTTCAAAGTTCCTAAAAGACAAGACTTCAAAGGAAGACTTATTGTGGGTAGTACAAAAGGGGTTTACCAGAGACAACTATCAATGAATGGAAGGAATATGACGTCAGGAAAAGGAAGCAAATCACCTACTCAAACCCTTACATTGAAGGGCCAGCCTCAAAATAACAAATATGACAAAAGGTGACATCGTGACTAGTTTCTTCATAAATATCTCAGAGGATAGATATCAGCCAAGAGCCATTGGAGAAATCATATCAACATCCTCATGTATGCACTTGTATATATTATTTGTATCATTGTCATGAGTGAAATTGCAGGAGGAAGGAACCTTTGTTGAAGTCATAGATCCAAAGGGATCTCAGTTCATTCAGAGAAACAAAACACTTAAAGTAAAGACTCAAGGTTTTATTGTCATAATTTTCATTCCTCTAACCTATATTTTTGAAAGGTTTCTACATTACATGTAAGTGTTTTAGCTGTGACAATATTCCTTAAATTGTTTTGATTCTAGAGATGTACTCATTATTCTCCTGTAGGAGATATTCTTGTGGTTCTTTTTGTTTTCTTGTTCCAGATAAGTTAACAAAAAAAGAATATTCTTATCCTTGAGAGGGATTCACTTGACTCAAAAGAAGCCAAAACCATTTGATAAATAAGAAGAATAGAACCATCATTGAGACAACCAATGCTACAAAGCATGATCAGAATATTTCTAAAATTCCATGGGAAGAAGCATGAATGACACAGTATATGTGTAGAAAAAGAGTCTTCTCCAGACTTTGAAAAATGTAACTCCCGAAGGAGTCTTCACCAGAATGAAGCCTAAGATTGAACAATTCAGGTTATTTGGGTGCCAATGTATTTTCATGTACCCAAAGAGAAGAATTCCAAGCTAGTTCCTTTAGGAAGAAAGGATATAATGAATCTTCAAAGACATCCCTAGTCAGAGACAGATTGAGTCAAGAAGAGATGTTGTCCTTGAAGAAGAGACAAATTTTCAAAGACCCAGAGAATCTCAGATGGAGATTGACAGTGAGACAATACCTTCTCCCCCTTTAGCAATTCAGAGGGAGACAGACATTACTTCAGGTCATCCAGGTTCTCCAGTTGATATGTTCATAGATATTGTAGTAGGGCATAAAATGCCTACCTAGAATCACTCTGCAAGAGGCAGAGAAACATACAAGCCTCTCAAGGCACAATCCGAGAAAGAAAAAGAGATTTTCAAGCTATCCTTCAATCATGAGCCACTTCATTAATGCTAAGACTCCTTTTCTTAGAGAAGCAACAAGAGAACCAATATGGAAAGATGCCATAACAAAAGAATACTAGTATATCTTAAAAAGAATGATGCATACGATATTATTCAGAGACCAGAAAAGGAAGTTTGTGGTAACTTCCAAGTGGATCTATAAGATCAAGCATGCAGCTTATGGAAGTATCAAGAAATACAAAACGAGATATACAACCAGAGGTTTCTCATAAACAGAGGGAGTTGTCTATGATAAGACACTTGACCCAGTGAACTGGTACACTTGCATCTGTACTACCATCCATGAGTTGGAAACTATATCAAATAGATTCTTAATGAGTTTGGATTTCAGCAAGAGTATTGTTGATCCAAACCTATATAGTGTTGGTGATAAGAACCTGATCATGATTACTTATTCAAAAAGTGTTGTTGTTGGATACAAGTAATCCTTGACTTCTGAATTCAATATGAAGAATCTAAGTATGATGCACTACTTCGTGGGACAAGAAGTATGACAAGGACTGATAATATTTTCCTGAGTCAAGGAAAATATACAGTGAAAATATTAAAGAAGTTCAGTATGACAGAATGAAAAATCCACCATGATGGATTTAAAGAATAAGATCGATGATGATTCAGACAAGAATAATCCACAACTGATTGAATCACTAATGTATATGGTTAACACCAGACTTGATTCATGCCATGCAGTGAATGTGCCTAGTCATTTCACGAGTCAACCAAGACAGACTCGCTAGACAAGCGAAAAACATGTAGTGAGATATATACAAGGCACAGTTGGGTATGGCTTGAGATATGCCTCCAGTATGAAACTGAGTTTGTAGGATATGTCGATTCAGATTGAGAAGAAAGTACAGTGGACCAAAAGAACATATCTAGTTGATGTTCTACCTTGAAGTTTTCCATGGTTTCCCGATGCAACAGGAAACAAAACTCCGTGGACTTACAGAGGCAGAGTATATAAGCATCGAGTGTGTGAAGAAATGTGTCTTCACAAGCTTCTGACAGATTTACTTGACCATGAGATGGATCCTATGATGATAACCAAGAGCCGTGAGTAAATATACTTGAGAACCCAGTGTTTCCTCATGGATCGAAATACGATGAGATGAAATATCTGTATTTCATAGATATGATGTAGAGGAAAATCATACACATGTAGTACCTTCCTACACATGAGAAGATTGCAGATATCTTCACCAAATAAACTTCATGAAGAATGGCTCCCTGGTTGATAGGGAGTGATGATAACTCCAACCAAGAAAAAATTCAAAATACATCTGTGTGAGACTTGGCATGATGTTAAGCCCTAATATTGGCTCACTACCCCTTAATTCGGGCATATTATATTAGTAATGTTATTTTATTTATGTCGTCTTTAGGTCATTAGTTGTAATTATACCTCCTAGTCTCCTATATATACCAAGGAGACATTTTCATTTTGAATCATCTTGTACTTGAACATTTAAGTGAGGTAAAAGGAGGTTTCCCCCTTGAAGAGGCTTATTATCTGAAATTATCTCTTTTTCAAGGCRTTGAGTACTTTTTCTAAGGTTTTTCTATGCTATATTGATATTTGGTTCTTAACATATGGTATCAAAGCTCAAGGTCTTGGGGTTTCGCTGCTACATCTGAGACACCTTGGAATGTTTTCTATAACTTGTTTTCTACAATGTTTCAAAAGGAACGAATTGGAGGATATTTAGTAGACGGATCAAGGTATGTTGGGTTCAAATTTCAGCTCCTAAGGCCTTATACGTTCGGAGATACAACCTGTACAAGATAGGGTTCTGGAATCATTCTGAACTGAGTCATTGCGGAATTTTTGCTATAAACAATTTTATGTAATGTTTCAGACCCTAAACTCCAGAGGATATTCACAAAAATTAGTAAGGTATCTGTGATAAAAATTTCAGCTTCTGGGTCATCTTAAATTTGTAGATACACCCTATGTAAGATAGGGTATCTGACTAGTCTCAAGAAGGTGTTCCAGGTAAAAAAATAATAACTTCTTCCTATAGTATCCAAATTGAGTGGGACTCATTTCAATGGATCATGGATAGTCTGTAGTATTTATAGTATGAGTTTTAGAATTTTATATCAATTATTTTGTGCAAGGCACGCTATATAATGAGATCTCCTGGAAAGGCCAAAAATCAGAAAGTTGTGTGGAAGTTACCGTAAATTCCACTTTGCACATCCAATTTTTATCAGACCTGTGGCATTGCAGAGAAGAAATATCAGAGAACTACATAAAATAAAGTTTCATACCCAGAAGGTCCAAAACTTGGGAGATACAACATAAGAAATATTTTCTAGCAGAACCACCTGAAAATCAAGGTTCAAAAGTGATACTTCTCCAACATGCCACCCAAAAAGGGAACTTATACACCAAATAATCCTCCAGACAATCCTACTTGGACTCTTGAAATGCGTAGGGACATAAATGATTTACAAAAGAATATAGTAACAAAATATGAACTACAAGAGATGGAAGCTAAGTTAGAGGCAAAGATGGATGGTTTAAAAGAGGAGATCATGGAAGTATTGAAAAATTTTGTAACAGAGAAGACACCTGAAAGTAAAAATGCATCCCATGAAAGTCATGATGAGGACACAAGGAAGGTGAATCAAGAATGGAGAAACTC
>WSFP011592287.1:0-10168 GCA_009831015.1 Picea engelmannii
AAAAAAATAATGAGTCATATTTACATCAAACACTATTGGGTCCATTACCCAAACCTTTGTGCTACGTGTCTTTCTTCAAGGGTTGACATCAATGACAACCAACCTTAATCAACACGAACAACATTCAATTCAGGTTAAAAGTTGTGAGGAGGTTACACTCTAGGGAATGTCACTTTGGGAGAAATGGGAAGTGGAGAAATCGAATTACCCAAATTCATGAAAGATGAAATCCCAAAGTGGATATGATTCGTCTAATCAGAGGAACACTTCATGAAGTATCTTGACCATTAGATCGAGAAGAATATGTGCCACATCGGGAGATCTACGTCAGTAGACCAGGTCAGCAAGGACATGTGGCACATTCATATAATGACAAGTGTCAAGATGAAATCAACATTTTAGGTACGTGTAAATCATGAATCTGAGTGACACGTGGCAGCCACTCATCCCGTGCCATGTCATTAAGTGACATCAACAAGTTACGTCACTTCAGGAGTTTCACCACCAACAAATGACCTAAGTCTCGAAGGTCGAAGTCTCGAAGTGGACATGAGTTGTCCGATCTGAAGAACACTTCGGGAGAATTCTCAACCGTTGATCTAGTACAGTTGAAGGATAGCATAAGTGGAATAGTTGAATTCTTGAAGTAAATGAGAACTATCCATCTAATTGGAAGATTAAAATGTGATTGTTGATTCTGATAAGTGATCAAGCACTTGCTTGGACTAGTGCCTGATCACCGCCTGTGGTCATATGGAATAAGATAATTAAAGGCAATAGATTATACATCCCTTAAGATGATAAGCCTGTGGTTTTTCATTGTCAGTTATATGTAATGATTTGAAGGAATCGCCTCAGCAAAACTCGATTTTTGCAGTAGTTGCATAGATTATGGTTATGTTAAATGAAGAGGTGTGATGGTCGAAAAGAAAGGAAACAATGCGTTATAACTCACGTCATTTTGAATATTATATAAACAATAAAGAGTGGTAAAAAGAAAGTGTCTCTACGGTCTAAATCAGAAGATATATTAAATCACAAAAGTAGAGAGAGATGCAGTGAAGACATGATACAAAATTTTTCTAGATTCAGAAAATAAGGTTGGTTGGGTGGTGCAAGGGCAGCATGGTTCCTACAGGGGAGTTGGTGCTTCCTTGTCATTTGTAGCTGACTAAATAGGGGGTCAAATCCTCCTATGAGTTGGTGTTGGTGAACAAGGGTGTGGGTGCATCCTTATAAGTCAATGTTGATCTAAAAGGAAGAACATATTATGTCTATGTAGCATGTAAAACAATATTTTTTAGTTAATAGAAAAGTGTGTGTGGTTTTCCGAATTGGGTTCCACAATAAAATTTTGTGTTAAAATTTTGTTTGCATTAACAAAAAAAAAATTGATAAAATTATTGTGTCACTAATTCACCCCCCCCCCTCTCAATGATAGGATTTGATCCTTCAATTAGTATCAGAGCAGGTCTCCTCACAAAAGGTTTAAATCACTTGAAGAGAAATATACATCAGAATGGATCAACAGTTGAAGATGTCACCAAAAATCCCCCTATTTGATGGTGAATACTATGTCTTCTGAAGTGTTAGAATGAAAATCTATTTGATGTCCATTGGACTGGAAGTATGGACATTAGTTGAAAAGGGATATGATGTTCCAAAATCCACTCCCATAGAAGCAGAAGACAAGAAAAATTTTTGGGAACATGCAAAGGATTTAAACACACTACAATTTGGACTGAGTAAGAAAATCATTGCTAAAATACTAAACTGTAATAATGCAAAACAACTCTGGCATAAATTGGAAACTATATATGCAGGAGATTCCAAGGTAAAGAGGGCCAAACTCCAGATTCTCAAAGTACAATATGAAGGTTTAAAAATGAAGGATGAAGAAAATATCTCACAGTACTTCAAAAGAGTTGATAATATTGTTAATGCAATCATAGGTTTGGGAGTAGAAGTGTCAGACAATGAGCTAGTTGAAAAAATACTAACACTACCTATTCTATACAATCCTAAAGTTTCCACTCTTGAATATTGAGAAAATCTAGATAAAATCACCATGGATGAATTGTATGGAATCCCCATAGCCTATGAGTTAAGATTAGGTCATGAGAAGATCCCACAAGGAGAGGTAGCCTTCAAGGTGCTCAAGAAAACAAAAAATCAGAAGAAAAAACCTCAATCCATCCATCATGAAGAATCTGATGTAGAAGAAGCCAATTTTATTAAAAAAATTCAAAAACGATCAAAGAAGTACAAAGGCAAGCTACCTTTCAAATGTTTTAATTGTGGCAAGTTTGGCCATTTTTCTTCCAAGTGTCCATATCCCAAGGAGGACCCTGAATATGAAGAGGACAAAAATAAACAATATAAGAAGAAGGAAAAACCCAACTACAAGAAAAACATTTACAAAAGGAAAAATAATTTTTACTCAAAAGAAGAAAACAACAATTCATCAGAGTCTAGTGACAATGATGACGATGAAATCCTTTTTTTAGGTATTGAAGAGCCTAATGAGATAGAAGAAATTGAGCATGAGGAAGACTCAGAAGTTGAAGTAGAGGTTAATATAGAAGGAGAACTTCTCAGTGCCTTGGATGAATTAAGAAGATACAAAACCAGATATAGACAACTAAAAATTTTTGTAGTTGAACAAAAATAAAAAAATGAACAAAAAGAAAAAGAGATGGAGAAACTCATGGGCAACCTGAAAAACCAAATCCTATAAGCAAATGGGATGGAAGAAAGTTTGGAAAAGTCTCTTAAAGAAAAACAAATAACCTGTGAAAGAATGGAGGCAGAAATAGTTCACCTAAGAAAAGAACTTGATGAAAAACTCATTCAAACAAGATATAAAAATAGCTATAAAAAATTAGATAAGATTATTACCACACAAAGGGATTCAGGTAATAAAAATGGAATAAGTTATTCTCAAGAAGAAAACCAAGCTAACTCAAAATCTTATGCAGTTGCTCTCCTCAGTACATTCAAGAAGAAAGATGAAGAGAAGACAAATAATGATCAGAACTCTGGAGGACTACTTCCACCCATCAAGAAAGAATATAAGACACCACCAAAGAAAGTTCAAAACAAGTGTCCTCACATTTTCTTTGGTTATTTCTTTGCATGCTCTAATTTCGGACACAAATCTATGAATTGTAGAGCATATAGAAGGAAACATTTGAGGGTTAAGAACTATAACCTTAATGATAAATAAATAGTAAATCAATTTAAAAGCATAAACTATAACTTCTTTTCACCTCTACAATAATGGGACCTAGAATGCTTCAGATGTCATAACTATGGACATAAGGCCAGTAATTGAAAATTAATGGAATTATCAGAAAAACCAAAGTTCATTAGAGAGAAAAAAAATCTTTGGAATGAAAGAACATCAAAAGAGGAATGTCTCATTTCCTCGAAATCTCAAGATAAAGAAGATATCTGCTATATTCATAGTGGGTGCTCAAAACATATGATAGGAAACAAGGACAAGTTTTTTAACTTAAAGAAACAAAGGGGTAAAGTTACATTTGGTGACAATGCTTCAGGTAACATACTTGGGAAAGGTACTGTGAGTTTGGGAAAAGACAAAACCAAGAATGTGTTGCTTGTTGAAAAACTGAAACCTAGCCTATTAAGTGTCATCCAAACCTGTGATCAGAGGCACTTTTGCATATTTGATTCCCAAAAATGTGAGATTATGAGAGAGGACTTGGGAAAATTAGTTGGTACTGCTCCTAGAACTCTTGAGAATGTATATATACTAAATACAAAATTCAATGAAGAGTGTCATATAAATTTAGTAGATTAAAGTTGGCTATGGCATAGATGGTTGGGGCACATTAACTTTAAAAATTTAGTGAAAGTCAAAAATCTTGGGGCAGTAAGAAACTTGCCAAAGATCATAAATCCCTCAAATCTTATCTATAGACATTGTCAACTAGGGAATCAAACTAGAATAAGGTTAAAAACAAAAGAATACTCAACCTCAAAACCTTTAGATCTTGTTCACACCGACCTATGTGGACCTACAAGGACCAAGAGTTTGAAAGGAGAGTCCTACTTTCTGATGTTCATTGATGATTTTACTAGAATGGGTTGGGTATGTTTTCTCAAGGAAAACGTAGAAGCACTTAACAAATTCAAAGCTTTTAAGACCCTTGTTGAAAATGAAAAAGAGACAAAAATGAAATTTCTTAGATTAGACAATGGTGGTGAGTTCACCTCAAAAGAGTTTGATCTCTTCTATGAAACCCATGGAATAAAAAGACAATTCTCTTCTGCTATAACACCTCAACAAAATGGGATTGATGAGAGAAGGAATAGAACAGTTCAGGAGGATGCAAGGACTATGCTCAATGAAGAAAAATTATCTGATGGATATTGGAGGGAAGTTGTAAGAACAACAGTATACATATTGAACATAGGTCAACTCAGGATTAATAGTAATAAGACTCCTTATGAACTATGGTTTGGAAGAGATCCTTCGGTAAAATACTTCAAGGTATTTGGAAGTAAGTGTTACATCAAAAGGCTTGATGAGAATCTCGAAAAATTTGATGCTAGATCTGATGAAGGTATATTTCTTGGATATGCTTCTACCAAGAAAGCATACAGATGTTAGAATCTTAGATTACATAATATTTCTGAGAGTGTGGATGATTTAAAAGAAATAAGGATCAAACATCAAGAGACTATACTTGACAGTGATGATGAAGATGATGATGAGTCAGTTGATACACAATCAGAAGAAGTAGAAGATAATAAAGAAGAAAGGAAAGAGGATGATATGGATACTAGTGAAGACGAGGAGTATATTTGAGAAGAAGAGATAAGAGAAGAATCCCCAAGAAGAGACACAAAGACACCCTCAAGAATGACTCAAAAGAATCATCCTAAAGAACTGATTATTGGAAATAAAAGTGATGGACTGCACACAAGAAGACAACTATTGTATCAGACAGAAATAGCACTTTTGTCACATATTGAGCCCAGCTCAATCAAAGAGGCATGTAAATATGAGAATTGGGTCAATGCTATGAATGAATAATTGGACCAGATTGAAAATTAATCAAACTTGGGAACTATTTCCAAGACCAAAAAATAAAAATGTGGTTGGAACTAAATGGGTGTATAAAAACAAAATGAATGAGAATGGGAAATTAATCAGGAACAAATCCATATTGGTATGTAAAGGGTATTCTCAGGTTGAAGGAGTAGAATATGAAGAAAAATTTGCACCTATAGCCAGATTAGAGGCAATTAGGATGTTCTTAGCTTTCTCCAACTACAGAAAATTTAAAGTATACCAAATGGATGTCAAGTCATCATTTCTCAATGGAAACTTAGAAGAGGAAGTCTATATTGAGAAACCAGAAGAATTTCAATTAACTAACAAATGAGACTATGTCTGCAAACTAAATAAAACACTCTATGGGCTAAAACAAGCACCCAAAGCATGGTATGCAAGGCTAGATTCTTATTTACAAAAACAAGGCCTCAAAATAGGATTAGCAGACAACAATCTTTATTGTAAAATTGTTGGTAATAACATGATTATTTTGGAAGTATATGTTGATGATATTATATTTGGCAGTGATGATGGAAAAATGAGTAAGGAATTTGCTAGAAGGATGCAACAAGAATTTGAAATGTCCTTGATTGTTGAACTGAATTTCTTTCTTGGATTACAAATAATACAGTCCAAAAGAGGATTCTTTATCCATCAATCTAAGTATGTTAAATATATGCTTAAGATATTCGAGTTAGAGGATTGCAAACCTGTTAGTACACCTATGACAGTTGGATGCAAACTAAGAAAGGAAGATGAGTCCAAATTTGTAGATCCAAAACACTACATATCAATGATTGGGAGTTTACTCTATGTAATAGCTTCTAGACCCGATGTAAAGCAAGTTGTTGGGATGGTGGCTATATTCCAAGCAGCACCAAAAGAGATCCATGTTCAAGCTATGAAAAGAATATTTAGGTATTTGAAATGAACCATAGATCTTGGTTTGTGGTACCCTAACAAGGATTCATTCACTTTAAAATCCTATTCAGATGCAAATTGGGTAGGTTGGGTAGATGACAAAAAAAGTACAATTGGAGGAGCATTTGTTTTGGGAGAATCATTGGTAGCTTGGATAAGAAAGAAACAATCCTCAATTTCTCTTTCCAGCACTGAAGCTGAGTATATTGCAGCTGTAGAATGTTGCACACCAGTGGAATGGATGAAACAAACCTTAAAAGACATCAAAGTGGTATTTGAAGAACCTACTACTATCTACTATGATAATACTACTTCTATAAGTCTCTCCAAGAACCATGTCCAACACTCCAAATCAAAACACATTCCCATAAAATACCACTATCAAAGAGATCAAGCTAAAAATAAGAATATTAAATTGGAATATGTCCCAACACAAGAACATGTGGCATATATTTTCACAAAACCCTTAAGAAGAGATGTATTTGAATATCTCAGGCAAAGATTGGAAGTAATCCCTCTTCCAATCTAATCTCTCAAGAAAATAATTCATCAATTGGCACTAATTCAGGGGGAGACAACAATCAAAGTTAGAAGGGTCATTCAGTTATGACAGAAAAAGTATGATTGTAGGAGGAGTTACCCGAGTTCAAATTATGTTCAGAAGTATACAGACAGACATAGATTTATCATAAGGGAAGTAACCATTTATCATTGATGTCAAAGGGGGAGAGTAACTTTAGAGGATAGAAGAATCATCACAAGGGGATATTGTGTATGAAATTGGTGTGTTTCCATCAGTGACAAAGGGGGAGATTGTTGGACATAGTGTCATTAATGTGTTGTCATTGATGTCAAACAGTAGGACAGTATGCAAAGATTAAATCTCAGGAGGGTTAGCAAATGAAAATCAAAGTTACAGTAGGACAATATGCAGATATTAAAGCTCAGGAGGGTTAGAGAATGAAGATCAAAGCTCAGAAGAGATGATGTGATGAAACTCAGAAGGGAAAGCGCATTGTAGAAACATGATAAAATCAAGTCGGAAGCATTGGATACGCAAGCGCTAGATCAACGATAGGGATGGATTGCGGAGAGAAAAAGGAGAATTAAAAAACATGGTATTCCCAATCCCGCAATCAGTCTAGAATGCTAGATTACATGAGAAGGATCATTAGAGGACTAGTCAATGATCATATCAAATCAGGATCGTTGATACGTAAGCGCCAGATCAACGATAGGGATAGATTGTGGAGAGTGAAAGGAGAATTAAACAACATGTTATTTCCATTCCCAAAATTATTCTAGATCGTCAGATCTTATAGATTCAAATATATATGACTATGGTTGATCCACCAAACAATCAGATTAAGTCGTGATCGTTGATATGCAAGGGAAGGGATTGATTATGGAATGTGAAGGGAGAACTAAAGAACGCACTAATTCCAATCCCACAATTAGTCTAGATCATCGATCGTCACCCGCCAAATAGATCTACGATTGGCATCAGTTCCACTACCAACAAGCAATTTTCCATTGCAGAGCTCGAAGATAGTTTTAAACGTCATGCTAGTTGGGACCCCGCAATCATCCCTGATCGTTGATATACTCCGGGACCAGTCTCGACCGATGCATCAAGTTGAGTGGAAGGATGGGATAAGCAAGGAAAAAGGGTTGAGATTTCGAATACCCAAATTACCGATAGCCATTGGATCACTTTAAGTGGAGGGATAGGATAAGCAAGGAAAAAGGGATGAGATCTTGAATACCTGAATTCTCGATAGTCGTTGGATCACTTTAAGTGGAAGGATAGGATAAGCAAGGAAAAAGGGATGAGATCTCGAATACCTGAATTCCTGATATTCGTTGTATCACTTTAAAGTGGAAGGATAGGATAAGAAAAGAAGAAGAGTTGTTGGATTTAAACCAAGGCAAAGCAGCATCGCAGACAGATCGAGTTGTCGATCTAAGATCATGATCAATGAACAACATTCAATTCGGGTTAAAAGTTGTGAAGAGGTTACACTTTGGTGAATATTACTTCAGGAGAACTGGGAAGTGGAGAAATCGAATTACTTGAAGTCTCGAAGGCTAAAATCCCGAAGTGGATATGAGTCATCTGATCAAAGGAACACTTAGGAAGTATCCTTACCATTAGATCAAGGATAATAATATGTGCCACATCGAGAGATCTACATCAACAAACCACGTCAGCAAGGACATGTGGCACAGTCAGATAATGAAAAGTGTCAAGATCAAATCGACATTTCAGGTACATGTAAATCATGAATCTGAGTAACACGTGGCATCCACTCAGTCTGCGCCATGTCAGCAAGTTACATCACTCCAGGAGTTTTACTTCAAGAGATTCACCACCAACAAATGACCTAAGTCCCTAAGTCTCGAAGTGGACATGAATTGTCTGATCTGAAGAACACTTCGGGAGAATTCTCAACCATTGATCTAGTACAGTGGAAGGATAGCGTAAGTGGAATATCCGAAGTCCCGAAGTAAATGAGAACCTTCCATCTAATCGGGAGATCAAAACGTGACCATTGATTCTGACAAGTGATCAAGCACTCACTTGGCCTAGTGCTTGGTCACCACCTATGGTCATATAGAATAAGAGAATTAAAGGCAATAGATTATACATCGCTTAAGTTGATAAGCCCATGGTTTTGCGTTGTCAGTCAAATGTAATGGTTTGAAGGAAGTGCCTTAGCAGAACTCAATTTTTGCAGTAGTTGCAGATATTATGGTTAAGTTAAATGAATAGGTGCAATGGTCAAAACAAAAGGACACAATGCGTTATAACTCAATTCATTTTGAAGATTATATAAACAATAAAGAGTGGTGAGAAGAAAGTGTCTCTGTAGTCTGAATCAAAAGATATATTAAATCACAGAAGCAGAGAGAGATGTAGTGAAGACATGATACAAAAGTTTTCCAGATTCAGAAAATAAGTGTGTTTGGGTGGTGCAAGGGCAAGTTGGTGCCTGCAGGGGAGTTGGTGCTTCCTTGTCAGTTGTAGTTGACTAAACAGGGGGTCAAAGCCTCCTACGAGTTGGTTTTGGTGAACAAGGGTGTGGGTGCATCCTGATCAGTTGGTGTTTATCAAAAATGAACAACATATTCCATCTATGTAACATGTAAAACAAAATTTTGCAGTTAATAGAAAAGTGTTTGTGGTTTTCCCAATTCGGTTCCACGATAAAATTTTGTTTGCATTAACAAAATAAAAATTGATAAAATTATTTTGTCACTGATTCACCCCCCCCCCTCCTCTCAGTGACAGGATCTGATCCTTCATCTTTCAGGTTGTTATCATCAATATTACGTTGGTGGTAATTACCCCTACTATCATCATTACTGTCAACCATGTGATCATTATCGTCATGATTGTTTCCATCCCCAAAGAAACCTGTAATCATTTCATTCAATCCTTCTTCATGCACTTAATTTTCACTATCATCATCATCATTAAAGCTATGTGGCATGTCATCATTGTATGATAATCTCATCAACTCTTCAAACTTATCAGTTGGTAGTATTCTCTTCAATGTTGTTCTTTTCACCTTGGTATGGTTTAAAGTATGGTTTGGATCATCCCGTCCAAATCTCAATAACCCAGTTTGATCTTGGATATTAGTAGGTGGATCATCAATGTCTTCTACCTATCAACATACACAAGCATTATTTAATGTTTGGGAAGAATTGGATAAATCATAATTGTATCAATTTCAAAGAAATATAATCAAATTTATTGTATTAACCACTAAGAATATAGAATGAATGAACATATATACATCAATTGAATAGCGGAATATTATTTTATATACTACTTATTTTATACAATAATTTAAAATAAAACACAATTTTGGAAACATAGTGTATAAAATGTCAATCCACGCTCATTGACTATTCTTTGGTTTTCTTCCCTTACGAACATCCTTAGGGAGACTTAGTTATTCCCTTTTCTTTCGTGTGGGAGTGCGTTTTAAGAAGGGGTAATTAATCAATAACACGTCCCCAATGGTAAGGTCCATAATAGCCTCAACCATTATCAATCTATCAACCTCTCTTTCCATATCTCCATCTTTATCATTTATAACTTCAACAAATTGACAATTTGGTCTTACATTAGGGTCCCTTCCCTTACTACTATTT
>WSFP011592292.1:0-10168 GCA_009831015.1 Picea engelmannii
GTCCACAAAGGCACTCAAGGAGGTGAATCCATACATTGTCTTGCATGTTAATGACCCCATGACCAAGAAGTAAGCCCGATTACCACCTCACATTCATTACATTTCCCTGATAGGTTCTTTGGGAAATATCTCTCTACTTGGGTACTGGATACCTAATAGGTTTCTTTGATGGCCCTCCCATACCTAAACTTGCCAAATTGCATAAAGACTTGGGCTTCTGTAAAGTTTGAAGTGGATACCCAATAAGAGTTGTTCATTTGGCTTATGTATTACTTGATGGCTTACTTTATATGCTTCTTAGGACTATTGTAGCTTGTGATTGTTGGTTCTACTTGATTCCATGGTTTTCACTGACTTGACATGGTTTTTGGAGAATGTTTTGGTACTTTCACCCTGAGACGTTGTGCACTTTTGTACAGGATAAAACATGTGTGATGCAGAGCATTGGGTCACATGATGATGGACCCCTTTAGATACATCCTCTCACACCTCCTTGACCTTGGACGATGGACAGATGGGATCTCATTTGACAGATATGATCATGATGGCAAGCAAATGGGTGGGAAGCCCACATCTTGGATAGTGCACCCGCACCTTACTCTGCACTTGATGGAGGATATTGCACCTGATTATGCTTGGACATCACTTAGAGAGGTGATGCATGATCATCCCACTTGGATGCTTGCCTTCCTCACCATGGACGTTGGGATTTGATGATGACATCATGTGCTAGGGTTTGTTGATGATGATGGGGCTTGTTTGCCATTATACACCATTGGATGGCTTTGAGCACTTGATGAGGATCTTTCACCTTACTTGCACCATTTGACGATGACACATGGCCTTGGGAGGCCCTCTTCACCCTTTGCTTGACGTCACCACACGTGTAGCCTTATTTTGGTGTATTTGCATGTATTATCACTTTTAGAGGCTATTTGAGGGGTGGGCGCCCCACATGTATCATGGATTATTGTCACTTTACTCTATTAGTGTGGACAATAGTGCTTAGTTACCTCATATAAATAGAGGGAGCCCTCAACTCATTTACTCATCACTCTCACACTTGTGAGAAACACCACTATTTGTCTCTTCTCTCTCTCGTTTCGCTAGGAGTGTTGGATTACTAAGAGGGGGTGAATCAGTAATAGCGCAATTATAATCCTTTTTAACCAAATAATCCAAGTGTTATATCAATGTAGAATTATTATCCAATAATGAGCAATAAGCAATGAACAATCACACACATCCACAGCACACCAGTGTTTTACGTGGAAACCCAAAGCGGGAGAAAACCACGGAATGTTTTTTCTTATATGTCTTGAAGAATTACATTCATTGGAAGCACCAACTTCCTTTGTTTTCCAACTGCAACTGGAAGGAGTCTCCAACCCCCTAGTTTCTCAAGCTACAATCTGAGGGAAGCTCCAACTCCCCAATTCTCTGGCTACAACCAGAAGGAGGCCACAACCCCCTATGTTCTCCGGCTACAACCGAAAGGTGGCTACAACCACCTGTCCTTGCCCCATCCAACTTCCCTGAAGTATAAGTAGAATGATGGAACCACTGTCACACTATCACTGTACAACTGTATCAACCTGTACCACTGACCTGTATCCAACCTGTACAATTGTCTTGTAATCAATCTGTACATGAACTGAACATGTATCAACAAAAATACAACAGGTACGCAACCTGTAGTGCTACAGCCTGCGTATGTACGCGCCCTATATGTTATGAAGCCCACGTATGTATGCCACCTAACTGTTATGCAGCCTACGTATGCCTTCTGAAAACTAGGGTTTCTTTTTTCTTGAAAACTTCTGACCCTTTGTAACTTCTTTCACATAGATTTGTAACCTGTCACTATATTCAGACTGTAACTGTACCCTGTGCATGCATCCTCATACATAATCTTTACTCAAGGCAAATATGTCTCTCTCTAGTCATGTGCCACATAGGTGTGTGTAATCATGAACAAGTATAATATCCCTCACATGATCTTAGTCATCAAACCCTTACTGATATTTAGCCTCTCAATACATCAACTACTACACAAATACAAGTTCTTAACCATCTACCTTAAAAACCCTTAGCCATATGCCAAGAAATACAAGATGTGCCTCACAAGAAGTATCAATGATGAACATACCAGCACTGTATTTCTTTAGATCTGACTTATACAGAAGATCCCATGTAGCCACTAGTCTCTCTAGGGAGAATCCTCAAATCTCCATTGCCATTCCTCATGCATACATCAAAATCCAACTATTCATCGAAATAAGACATACCTTTTGAACCAATGAATGGATCTGATGTATCTGAGCACTTTAGACCTTCATGGGAGCTTGATCTCAGAATCTAGAACCTCTGCATCTTCATCTTCTCAAGTTTTCATGGCTTTATCAACATGTACTCACCCTATACACAGTCAGCCCGCGTACGTATGCACCCTATTCACAGACAGCCCACATATATGTACGCACCCTATGCACAGCCAGCTCGCGTATGTACGCACCCTATTCACAGACAGCCCGCATACATGTACTCACCCTATACACAGACAGCCCACGTACGCCTCAGAAAATAGGGTTTTTGTATTCGCTGTAATTCCGAGAATTTCGTCGTCAACCCTTCATGCTACCTCAGACGTTCGCCACTTCAAATGTATCCACAAGTATTTACAATAAGCTTTACATAAGAAAATAGATATACAATATGTACAAGTGTGTCCTTAATGAGTGAGCTTTGTCTCTTATTTATATCTTCATGTAGCCTTACACTTTCCTTATTTTAGGGCTTCTCCATTTAAAAAAAATTCTTTTGCAAGACACTTTCACTCTTGGGGGCTTCTATAAGACTCATGAGGGTTCTCCAACTTCATATGGTCATAACTCTCTAACCGTGAGGAGTTATGTGACGTTCCACATACCACCGGAGATGGCATGACAAGCACTATGCATCTAGGATAGTTTCACTGACAAATTCACTGTCCTTCATCTCATTATTCCACAATTAAGCATGGGTTCTCTAACCATACTTCTAGGATAACTCAACCCGTAAAGCGTCTTCCCGTGAGGGCTTTCACCATAAGGGGACCACTTTGGAGTTCATCCATCTGTACTTCTTATCAACCATGACAAGACAATAATGAGTCATCTTTACATCAAACAAACTTGGGTCCATTGCCCAAACCTTTGTGCTATCGGACTTTCTTCAAGGGTTGACATCAATGACATCAAATGGATGTAAAAACAACATTCTTGAATGGAAAGATTGAACAGGAGGTCTTTGTGGAACAACCAGAAGGTTGTGTACTGCATAACAAAGACACTCATGTATGCAAGCTAAGGAAGGCCTTGTATGGTCTTAAGCAGGTTCCCAGAGTTTGGTATGACAGGATTGATGGATTTCTTAAAAGCCTGGACTTTCAGAAAAGTGATGTTGATGTGAATCTGTAATTCAAGGTAACAGGGAACGAGCCTTTATATTAATCTTGTATGTTGATGATCTCTTTCTGACATGAGATGAAGGGCTAGTAGCCTGGTGTAAGAGGGAGCTAATCTCAGAATTTGAGATAAAAGACTTAGGCTTGATGCATTACTTCCTAGGATTGGAAGTGTGGCAAAGACAGGGCGACATATTTTCAGCACAAGGTAAATACACAGTGGATGTGTTAAAGAGGTTTGGTATGATGGATTGTAAATCCATGTCTACTCCGATGATTACCAACCTGAGGAAGCTGCATGATTCTGATACAGGTTCGGATTTGGTGGATCCCACCATGTCTAGGCAACTGATTGGATCATTGATGTATATGATTGATACCAAGCCAGATATATCCTATGTAGTGATTGCAATGAGTTAGTTCATGGTTGAACCGAGACAAAGGCACTGAGTGGCAGCAAATCACATCTTGAGATATCTCAAAGGGACCATTACCTATGGTCTAAGATATACATCCACTAGTGGTTTGTTTCTACATGGGTATGCAGACGCTGACTAGGCAGGAAGCCCAGTGGACCAGAAGAGTACTTCAGGATACTGCTTCAGTTTAGAATCCGTTATGATCTCATGGTCTAGCAAGAAACAGGGATCCATTGCACAGAGTACAGCAAAGGTTGAGTACATTAAAGCAAGTGATGCTAGCAAGGAAGCAGTATGGCTAAGAAAAATGGTTTCTGGATTGTTTGGTGATAAGCTAGAGGCTACGGTGGTTCACTGTGATAATCAAAGTTGCATAAAACTGTTAGAGAACCCGGTATTTCACGACAGGTCAAAGCATATTAGCATGAAGAACCATTTCATCAGAGACATGGTCCAGAGAAAAATTGTAAAGCTACAGTATATAGCCACGAGCGAGCAGGTAGCTAATATCCTGACCAAGCCATTGCCACTGAGACAGTTTGAGCAGCTGAGAGGCAAGCTTGGTGTGGCTGAGAATGACTCCCTCGCTGAGAGGGAGTGTTAAATTTGGCAGCATCGGCAGTCATTCTCCAATGAGAGGCCATGTGGGCCACCCTAAGGCTAACCAGGGAGATTTGGAGAATCAACCAGTCTTGTGAGGTATTGACAAAAGCCAAGGGGAACGTACAACCTCTGTGAGTCGAACCAAAATTTAGGACAAACGAGATGCTATATGATCTTGTGAGTCTAGCCAAGGCAAAGGAAGAAGTCTTGTAAGTCTAATACAAAAGCCAAGATGTAAGTCTAGTGCAAAAGTCAGGGGGAACGTACAACCTCTGTGAGCATAGACAGTCTAGTGCAAAAGTCAGGGGGAACGTACAATCTGTGAGCATAGACAGATTAGTGCAAAAGTCAGGGGGAACGTACAACCCCTACGAGCCTAGTCAATCCTTGTGAGCCATGAGCAAAAGTCAAGGCATCTAGCAAAAGTTAGGTTGAATGTACAATTCCTATGAGCTAGAAACAAACAATATTCCTTATGCAAATAAATGTAAATGTATTGACCTAGTGCGTTGGCACGTGTAACATTATCCACCATGAAGAAATTTGAATTGCCAAGTAATAAGTCAAGTTGTAAAGAGTCGAGTTGAATGTCAAGGCTGAGTTGTCAAACTCAAGTTGTAAAAGTCAAAGTTGCATGTCTAGGTCGAAGCAGTCAAATCCAAAGTTGTCATGTCATGTTACATGATGCATGACGAGTTGCATGCATGCATGCATGTCAAGTGCATGTTGAGATGCTTCGCATGCATATCCAGTTCTAATTAGAGTTGCATGTCCAGTTCTAATTCGAGTTGAAGTCCAGTTCTAATTCGAACTAAGTGAAGTCTCAAGTCTAGTTCTAATTCGAGTTAAAGTGTAAAGTTGAGTTGTGAAACACATGCAAACTCATGTCTAATTCGAGCTCACACTCTCTCACTCTATGCACCTTCATATACAGAAGTCGACCCTCATTCTACACACCTTTTGTTATGCAGCGTGAGGGAGAAGGAGTAAAGGCAGTGAAGGAATAAAGGCAGCGAAAGTATTCTTGTAGCAGCGCTGGTGTATATCAGCAGAAAGAGTACAGCAAGGTTCTTGTAGCAGCACTGGTATATATCAGCAAAAAGAGGACAGCAAGGTTACGCTGTATTTACAGGTCATACAGTCAGGTCAAAGTCATCTTGGCAAGCTCATTCAAGAGCAGAATTTCATGGTGGATGCGTTGTAATTGATCATACATTATATTTGCAATAAAAGGAGATTGTTTGTTGGGGTTTTTCTCCCTGTATAGGGTTTCCCCAGGGTATATGTGTTGTGAATATGCATGCTGGTAAATCTATATGGTTATTGCTGTTCAGTTTTGATTATGCGTTGTGAATCATATTAAGCTAAATTCAAAATGTCGCAGAATTTAAAGAGTTAAGCTCCAGATCAGAAATCGAGCTCAAAACTTAACATAGTCAAGATACCTCCTCCATGTATCAGTCGTAGGTTGCAATGACTAGGTAGCGAGATATTCCTCAGACCAGATCTTCCTACTCTTCCAAATCCTCCAACTAGCATCTATCAAAAGTTTCTTCCCTACAACCTCGGGTGATAGGACAGATAGCATCAGGAGATGTTGATCGCCCCTTAGGCAAGATATCCCCACTTGGAGGTTTTGGTAGTTTCAATCCTCAACTCTCTTGCAACAGTTACATGTATCTACATTATCACTTAGTTTCCCTGCTCCATGAGCTTATATTTTAAACTTTTGACCTTTCGCAACATAACTTATTATCATGATTTTCTAGGAGCGACCTTTACACTCCCATTTTGTATCTCACATTGTTGTACTTAGGAGTCCCATTGATCTATTTGTGGTCATTTATTGGACATTAATAAAATTATCTTATCTTATCTAACAAGTAGGTCCACACATGTGAAGCACTCCACTTCAAGAGGACACATGTCAAACTCCAAGGTGACATCATCAACTAGCAAGGTTCCAAGACATGAACGCTCCACAACATGTGTCGAACACTCCTCCTCCAAAAGCCTTCAAGGCTCCAATGCTCCTCTAAAGCAATGTGCTCCTCCGATTCCACCACAACTACATGATCACTCCCTCAACCAAAGCATCCTAAAGTCAAGTACAAGCCTCCATGCAAACAACCAAGTGTGCCCATGCCATCTAGGGCTCAACCCCTCCTCCAGAATGCCCAACACTACTCCTCCAAAGCAAGGTGTCCTCCAAGCAAGCAACTCAACCTCTATGTGGCCATAATAAAGAATTCACCGAGCTATCACGATCTCCAATGCTCCAAGGAAGAATGTCACATAAGCATCAAGCAAGGTCTAGCAATCCAAGAGTAAGCCACTTCCACATATACATATCCATCACAAAACAACCAAGTGTCATCCACACACCATGCATCCCAGACCACATGAAACACTCGCAAACATGATGTAAACACTTTTAGAGTAACCCTGAAAGATAACACTCCCTCTTTACGAGGAAAATGTTTTCACAAACACCAATTTTCTCCCTCTGTAACTCACCCAAACCTACCATCTACAAATCTATACATGTTACAGTTTCGAGATCGTCCTAAACATAATCTTCCATCAAGGCATCACACTTCACCTGCTCAAGACTATAGAAAAGCTCGCAAATGGAAGAAGCCAATGCAACATGAGTAGCATATCCAAGGAGGTTTCCTCACCCTCACTGAAGATCCGAGCACTCCCACATGCTCTTGGGCACCCTGTAAAGTTTGGGTAAGCCATCATACTTCCTATGAGTCAGTGTAGTAGATGAGGGCATATCCATCCCCAATCTCACCTCATCCACCCCTAAATCTGATTCAGCTCCGACTTCTTAATCAACCTCTGGTACAACCTCCTCTCTCTCCTTAATCACTAAAGAAGAATCTTGTGAACTAAAAGACCTCACATCCTCATCAAACTTCAAATGTCTAATCACCATAATCTCCTATTGTGTTAGAATGAAGATCATGTTCGCATTGGAACTCTCACTATATTAAAAAAAGGATGCCATTATAGCATCTTGAACCTTCAAAGAACACTGACTACCTGTGAATCTGAAGGAACATAACTCTATATCGTAAGCCACCTTCCTAACTCTATCATCCCTCACGTCAGCATCGCAGGCCAAAACTACTCAACTACCTGCAATCATGGGTATCTCACCCATGCACCTTGAAACCTCCAACAACTAAAGAATCAACTTGAAAAAGGTCACCTCCCTCTTTCTAAGAGAATTATAAAGCAAGAGTAATATCAAGGCCAACTCCCTCTCCTTGAGAGAATCCAACAGCCTTGTCCTTATACTCTACAATACTCCCATCAACAACAAGCCTAGAATCAATCCTTGATTCCAAAATAGGTTATGAACCTACCTCCATAGCATCCCACCATGCATGCTTTGCATCTACCTCCTCAAACCTAGAAGGCTCATCCAACTTCTCACTGGAATGCAAAAGTGCCACAAGATTAGCAAGCAACTTGTAAAGGGCACCATCTAGCACACCTCTAGCCAAAGTCTTTGAACTAGCTAGACATCATCATTCAATTCAAGAACATCATCAGATGGCATCTAGAAGGAAATGGAGCTCAATCCTCTCACGAGATAAGTAGCATCATCACCCAACTGCACTCAACCACCCTCTTCCTCATGAAAGCTATTGAAGATTGTCCTGTCATAAGTCATATTGTCTCGATGCCCCACTATCCATGTACTATCCAACACTTGACATAGTATTAGAAGATGAATAAGAGACCATAGAGAAGGCAGTCTCAAGTTGGGATGATCCCTCATCCACTCCTACTACAGTACCTGCTGCAACCTACTTGGCCTTCTCTTTCTTCTTCGAACACTAGCTAGCAAATAAATCCAATGAGCATTGAATGTTTTTCCCTCCCCCTATATCCCCCGTCAAGGCATCCCTCCAAGGCATTTTGTATTGTCACCCTCAACAATTCATGTATCACTTTAGTTTACCCATTCGCACTTTCTTTTCCAGATAGTAGATTTTAGACTATAGATTACATCTTGTTTTTTATTCTTGTATAGGATCGGTCCTTTGTGCTCCCATAGTGTATTGATACTATTGTACTTTGCAGACCCATTGAAATATTTGTGGTCATTTGTTGGACATTGATAAAATCATCTTATCTTATCTAGACATTGAAAATTTATAGTCAACATTTCAAACTCACTTCTTGAATTTTCTAATTAGTCTAACTCTTCTTGCAACTAATTGGTGGAAGGCATTTTGCAACCTTTGCCCCTAATTGAAAATTGTTGCATTGTCAATCTTGAGTCAAACATGTAGAGCTTCCAACGAAGAGAAACGGTTTGGAACAACAATTGAATGATTTAGTCTTCATATAGTGTAACCTTCGATTGAGGTGCGACCAATTGCTAAAAATAACCTTGATACAATTGATACAAACCCCATTGTCTTGGAGGATATTGATCCCTCCTTGGAATGGATTTTGGAGAGTCAATCAACACTGTTTGTAGGTGATGACTCGTGTTGGGTGCACTGGAAGCCACTTGTAGCACCAAACATTCCAAGAACTAGTGATGCATCAAGAGGATTGAGGCAAGAAAATGAGGCAATGAACGTTGATGAGTGTCGATCTAGGGGATGACTAGATGATATGTTGTAATGATTTGTTGTCTTAAGAGTAATTATGGACTCTAGAGACCATTTAGAACCTCATCGTCTATGTATTTTGGTTTAGATATGTATTGCACTCACTCCCATTTTGTTATATTCATCCTTACATGTTGTATACATGCCCAAACTATGCATATTTGGTGTTTAATGGTTTGGATTTACATTGATGTACATGAATATATATATTTTTTGTTAAACTTGAAAATTTTATGTATTTTTAGTCGACCAACTTTTTCCAATTTTTCTGTGGTTTTGGTTTGGTTCAACATTTTGGCTTTTCAAGTTCTAGCCTAATTCTAGTTCTGATAACAACTTTGGTTTGACATTAACAAAAATATCCTAGTACACAATATAAAACATAAAAATATTACATGAATGACTTTGAATATGCAATTAATCCTGAAAAATGATATTTCATAATGTTGGATTGTGGAAGGCCCCTACATGCTTAATAAAGAGAAGGCAATTCTAATTGAACAGTGCACAAGGCACAATGCTTGCTAAGGTTTTGCAAATAGATTAGCAAGCTATGTGGGCTTTATTAGGGGGGAAACTCCATAGTTAGGCGCAATTGAGCTAGAGTCTTGGGATAGGTGACCTTCCCAAGAAGCCATGGTTACCGATTGCAAGTCCCAAGGTCACGATTGATGCTATGTGATTTATTTCACTAGTTTCAATCCCACTTCCTCACCCACATGAGCATCCCCTGATGCAATGAGTGCTAAGTGGATTATTCAAGCTCATGAAAAATTGGTCATTAGTGAATGACACTCATGGGATTTGGATGAATATGCAGTTAATCCTGAAAAATGACATTTCATAATGTTGCACTACAGAAGCCCCCCATGTGCTTAATAAAAATACTATACAAACTCAACAAGCTAAGGTGCCATTAAAGTTCGCCAAAGTTTAAAACTAACAAATGCATAAGGAGTCTCGATATTTGCAAGGTTTGGAACCATAAAGCAAGATCAACAATGAACAAATGTTGCTACTAAAATATTACAAATTGAAATGCATAGAATAAAATAACATAA
>WSFP011592299.1:0-10168 GCA_009831015.1 Picea engelmannii
ATAGTTTTATTTTTAGAACTAATTATAGAAACTAGATTATTATATATATATATATATATATAACTTTCGATTGTTCACAAATTAATGCTAACATTAAAATATACGAGTCCACTATAATGTAACATTTAGTTTTAAATAAATATAAGACGACTATTCAATGAAAAGTTCTTAATTCAATTTAATTCATATTAATTTAAGTATGGATTAGATTATTTTCATGAGATAATTCCTAATGATGGACTGTAGTAGTTTGTTCTAAAACGTTCATTAAAAAATGGATGCAATAATTCTAGAAATTTCTTTAAACAAAAAATATTTTTCTCGTTTGTTATTTCGTAGTTAATTTGTTCCCAAATCATGAAATTTCTCCAAACAAAAAATATTTTTCTCATTTGTTATTTCATCTAGGAGTTAATTTGTTCCCAAATCAATAGAAGAATCATGAAATTAGATTATGCATAAATTTTAGGAATTTAAATGGTGTATCTAAGAAAGATAATCATTTAGTTCTTCCAATGGAAAAGATTCTTCAATACGTTTTTGGTTCTAAAATGTTTCTTTGTTAGATGTATTCTCTAGGTATAATCAAGTTTCCAAATAAGATACATTGAAAATTATTTTTTTACTAAAGTGGGACATCTTCTTATAAACAAATATTGTTTGGTCTTATTAGTGGAAGAGCAACTTTTCAAAGAGCAAAGGATATTAAGTTTAGAGGATTGACTAATCAAAGTGTAGTGGTATATCTTGATGATGTTTTTTAGATGAAAAAAATCATTAAATTCCATTAAAGAAATATATATATTTCGGCACTTTAGAACAACGAAATTTCTAGCGGGTATCAATCAATTGCTATTGTCCATAGTTGGATTACAACCAAAATTGTTATCCAAAAAATAAAAACATACATATATGAGGCCCCAAAATCTGAAGACCATTCATTTACGATGCATTATACCATCAGAAGTAGAAAAGAATAATTAAAAAGGAAAATACAAATACCAGATCATTTGACCATCAGACCACTCCCAGGAGATGAAGGATCCGTTGAGAAGAGACATAGCTTCCTTGGAAAGCTCATCCACCTTTATGTTGAGTTCCCTGTAAATGTGAAAAAAAAGATATCCAATCAAAACTCTCCATAAGGTCCTGAATTTGGATCATCAAATATTGGAGAGGAACATTATGAATTTTTAACTTATCCTTTGCCAAGTCGATAACAACTTTAGATTCCCCCATAATCTACAATTTGGACAAACATATATGTTTATCTTTATGCATAAGTGCCCACGATACTACCAACTCCACTTTCATATTTCTATCGAGCCCAAGGATGCATATAAGAAGGAATAAATGTGAGGAATTCAAATGGAGGGCCACACCCACACCATACCGAGGTGGGTGACCTTGACTGGCCCTGTCAAAAAAAACCCAAGGGATTGCATAGTTGATAAAAGGAAAAGAAGTATCACATGGCTTAGACTTCTTCGACTCGCATTTGAATTCTCTGGTTACTTTTTCAATCAATTCAGAGACAACCCCCACTGGGATTGACTTGTCTTTGAAAATAGACATGTTTTTATCCCACCAAATGAAATACATAAATAAACAAGGGATGGAACCATAACTAACCATAGATGCATTGTATAACCAAAATTTCATGCACTCCTCTAGATTGCGTGAATTCCAACCTACTTTTGGACCAAATTTATCAGCAATAGAGGCCCATACTTGGGTAGTGAAAGAACATGAAACAAATAGTTGAAGGACCGATTCCAAGTCCTTCATGCATAACGCGCACCTATTGGAGCATATCCAGCCTCTTTTCAAACAATTATCCCACGTCAATAGTTTATTGATGAGATCCAACCACAACATAATTTTTTCCTTCAAAGGTGTATGGATCTTCCACACCCAGTGTCGCCACCATGACTTATTGCCAATAAAATATGCTTATGCTTGTGCTTTGTAACTAAGTTTTACAGTGAAATTTCATGTGGAGGGATTTTTAAACCAACAAATGGCATCCTCTTTCTCTTCATCCATCTTAACAAAAATAGAATATAGATTACCAATATAAAGGTTCCATTCCTCATCAATACATTTATCCAGACCCAACTCAACTACATATTTCCACCCCGCTCTTTTGACTTGTTCGTGATCTGCAGATTTGGCATCCCAAAGTGAGAACAAACCCTAATCATGTATCCTATATATGGGTGCCTCAGATAAATTATGGTTTTCAGTAGCGCTTAGCCACGGACCCTCACCAAGACTTATCCTCTTACCATTTATACCATGATGATGTTACTATTTGTTCTAAGAATTGTTTAGATCACTTGCAAAATCTCAAATATATTTTTGAAAGGTGTAGGAAATATGGTATCTCACTAAACCCTAGGAAAGGTATTTTTAAAGTCATTGAAGGTAAGATGTTAGGGCACATTATTTCAAAATATGGGATTTTAATAGATCCATAAATAACTAAAGCTATCATGCAACCCCTCTCCCCCCAAATAATAAAAAATATGTGCAATCACTTTTTTGGAAAATCAATTTTGTAAGAAGATTCATTTCTGATTTTGCAAAAAAAATCGAATCATTGCAAAAGATGATGAAGAAGGATGCATAATCCAAATGGGGATTTTAATAGATCCATAAATAACTAAATCTATTATGCAAATGCCCCCCCCACCATCCCCCAATAATAATAAAAATCTATGCAGACATTTTTTGAGAAAATCAATTTTGTAGGAAGATTTGTTTCTGATTTTGAAAGTCATTAAACCATTACAAAATATGATTAAGAACGATGCAGAATTCAAATGAGAATCTGCAAAAAAATAATCTCTTGAAAAGGTAAAAGCTTCTATCACTATTGCACCAACTCTAAGTAGTTCTAATTTTTTAAAATATTTCTTTTATATACATTTGCTTCAAATCATTCACTTGTTTTTGCACTTACTCAAAAGGATTTAGAAGAAAATGAGTACCCCATATCATTCATGAGCATAGGCTTACAAGAATATGAATTGAATTATCCACCAAATGAAAAACATGCTTAAATTGTGGTTATGGTTGTGAAATAGTTTATACATTATATTATTAAAAACCACACAAAAGTGATTGTTCCTCACCTTGTTGTAAAATCATTATCGATACAAAAAGAAGTCGTGAAAAGAAGGAATATTTGAATGACAACAATTCAAGAAAATGAACTTGAGATTAAACCTACAACTATTTTCAAAGGTCGAGGCCTTTCTATATTAGTTGTTGAAGCACAAGATAATTTTTAACAAGAGGAAGAAGGTAGGGAAAATGAATTAGTTGTTTTTTATAGCAAGATTTGCCTCACCCCATGCAACTCACTTAGAAGGCCTTTTCCATTTTCCTATGTAGACTTGAAGTCCGTTTTTGCAGTTTTGAGAGATTAAAATTATAGTTTTCCACATATACGCACCCTAACAACTATACAGCATGTGTATACACAGGTTGCACCATTACAGCCTGCGTACATCGGGTTTTATCCTAAAAATTAAAAAAAGGTGTCGGTTTTCCATGTCACATCATAGGATCCATGATCCTTAACCTTCCATATACTGGAAATGTTCCGACTGGGGATTGAATCTTCTTTTCAGGTTTTGGAGTGTTTTTTCTCCTTTGATTGCTCTCGTTTATCTTGAGTTTCTTGTTGTTTGATTGCTTGACAGCCTCTGTTCGTTTTGAGTCTGAGTTTCTTGGCCTTATCCTTAACCTAGCATTGTTGTAATACATATACGCGGTTTTTTCCCTGATAGTTGCGTACATAGGCGAGTTGTCGTTCTGTAGGAAGCGTATATACACGGTTTTCTCCTAAACAGTTGCGTACATCATCCTTGTTTGCTTGATTGTTGAGTTTGATGTTTGTTGGGTAAGTTTTGATGGTTGTTGAGTCTTCTTAGGTCTATGTCATGACGGTTAAGTGCCTACAGAGTGATAGGAAACCTTTCTTTGGTTGAATTTTCGAGCAGTTTTTCTTTCTCATCATCCTTTTCATTGGTTTTCCTTGAATCCTGAGTTGGGTGTTTGCTTCTTGATATTCTACTTGGTTTGTCTTCGTTTACATACAGTAGGGTCTTTATATCAAGTTGTTGTTCAGTCCTTGCATTTTCATTCTTTTATATTGAAATTACAAAAACACATTTTGCATTGTTGGCATTTGATTGTTTGGGTTCTTGTCATTGATCTTAGTACATGTATTGAAAGATTGCATCTTATTTGAAATTGCAAAATTGAATTAAAAGTTTCACTTTGAAAAGCTTATCATTTATTGGAAATTGAAGTTAGGACTTTGCATTTTATTCATATTCATTTCTTTTACTTGTTGAGTCATAACATTATCAGTTTCATGATCGCACCTTTTGAGTAAGCAAAGCCACTAAAAGTAACGCTGATAAATTTAAAATTGATTAGAAACGATTTTATTTTTCACGGTTCACAAACTAGCTTAAGATTTAGAGCCTTGGAATAGGATTTTGTGCGTAAACTTCTCCAAGGATATTAAACTCAACATATGTGTCTGACTAAGAGAGTGGTGAAATCCATTGTATAATTGGTGATTTCATGAGGCTCCACTCACATCGGAGTTAAGCATAAGGTTGCACAAGGTTGATTGAGGGGATATCCCCCCAATATCGTCTTAGCGTCAGAGATATTGATGGGGATCTATTCATATATGGGGGTCTTGCTAGTATCTTTACCTCTCTGAGAGGTGGTGCTTTAAATATTTTGGGCTTTGTTACCCTACTCATATGGTGAATCTAACTTATGATTGTTCTCGTGCGCATTGGTTATATGTTGCATCCCTCCCTACCTCGGCAAGCTCTACGCGACCTCTCGGTCTTGGATATTAGAACTCCTGACTCGGATTGACTCCTAGGGCCCCTGTTGGAACCCAAAATTTCTATACACATGCCCCTTTCTTTCACGTGACCATGGGTTGTGGTCGTGGGCCAGCTCCCTTCATGACTCTACGCTTTGAATATTTTGCAAGTAGTTTGATCCCTTTCTCCCGATCTCCGAATCGGCAAGTTCTTCGAGACCATATCTACAGTCTGCCATTCCTCTGGAGTGGCTCCTCTCTGAAGTTAACAATCTGCTTCCATGTGCCCTTTCCCAACACCAATGTCTAGGATCTTCTCCAGCTTCGAAACTTCAACAATTTTTCTCGCTTCTCACCTAGAATCTCCTGGAGTGTGATTTCCCTGGACCTCCAGATATTCTACCACCTGTCCCTCTAGACGATGGACGGTACCTACATGAATTTGGGACTTCAACAAATCCTCGCTTGTGTTCACACAAAGAAACTTAAATCTCGTGCGTCTTACCTCTGGATCAGATAATTGTCGGTCCACGCACCCAAATCTAACGACTGAGATCTATTCTCCTCCTGCGCACTCTTTTGGGTGCCTAAACATGGAATTCAACGATCTTGATCTCTTCCTTTCTGCTGATCCAATGGTTGTTGTGGCTCCTCCTCCTGATCTTTGGGACTTGGAATAACTCTGACTCTTGCACACTCCTTGCGCTATATATTCTAAGATTTCAAACTGGCTCAGAATTCCAAAGGGTCTTGGCCCTCTACTTCCTTCAAAGGATTTCCAGTGCCCTCCTGGAATGCTCTGCGCTCTTCCTCTTGAGATTCTTGAGCTTGAAACAAGTTCTCTCCTCCGCACACTCCTTGTACTTGTCTGAATCTTCAGACTTTCTCAACACTTTTCTAAGTGTTGGCCTGGTGCACTCCTTGCATAGGTCTTCTCCTACAGAGTGTTCAGTAACTCTACAATGCTCTTTCCTTAACACTTTCCTCAATTTGAACTCGGAACAGAGTTATCCTTGTGTGCTCTGGCACTTACTCAATGCGCTCCTAGCAGAGCTCTTCCTTCAGAGTATTCAGTAACTTTGGTTGTGCCTCCTCCTGCACAGACTTTCCTCCAAGGTATTTAGTAACCTTGAGGATTTTCTTGAGTCTGTGAATGTTTCGGTGTGCCCTCCTGGCACGTTCTCCTCTGAATTCGAAGCAGAATTCAGATATGCACTCTTTGCATTGGCTACAAAGTTTCAATACTCTTTCATGCACTCCTTGCACAGCCTAAAAAACCCATAACAGTTTAACAACTCGCGGATAGATAACTTCTATCCTTACCCTGCAGATGGAACATTTTCATACATCTACAACATAAACTCACAAACACACATAGATGACATTCATCAAATACACATAAACACAAAGAAACTCATATGTAGGAAAATATGCTTCTCTATTATCTTTGAATGTCTATACAGATGTTTACAAAGTCTGGACTGCAATATGGTCTCAGTGTTATCTCCTCTCTTATCTTGAGCTTTATACTCGCTCATATACTCTTCATGCTAGATATCCCTAATGAATTTTGATACAAATATATTTTACAAAAGAGGGGATCCTCGATCTCTCCCTCCAACTCACCTACTCTCATTAATTACATTGAATGAACATCAATATCTCATATCCAAGGCAAAGCTCAAGATCTATTCCAGCTCAGCCTAATAAAGGTGACTTCATCTATTGTCTATACAAAGGCATTGACTCGGCTCTTCCAACCTTACAACATTTAATTTCATTAATTTTACATTTGAATTTTAAAATGAGGGAAAAACGAGAGGGATGGTGCCTCTCCTCTCTTTGAATGCACGTTGATGTGATGGAATGTTGGTGTGTTGTTGAGTTGGAGTGATTCTCTTGCATCATACTCCACTATTGGAAAAATCATGAGCTCCTATGCTCTGTTGTTGGAATCCCCCTGTATCTGAAAATTTTCCCTGGACCTATTCTCTTGCTCCTCTACTTTGTTTTTTTTGTTGTTGTTGCTTCCCTGCTACTGCTGTAGGATATTCTATGTTCAGCTTCCTCCCACTGACATCTTTTGTTGTTGACCTCAACATCATCCTCCTTATCTCCTCAATCACCTCGTTCAGATCCTTTGTTGGTTGGCTCTCCTTATGCAGTCTTCTCGACTGCAACTCTTCCTCCTCATACACATCAAAGGGAAGATCATCCTAATCCCACATGTTGTTTACTTCTTTCGTGGCATTAGCTTGTTGTAACACCATGTTTCCCCCAATTTGTAATTAATCATAAAATAGGAATTACCATGCTAATGCATGAGGACAATGTAAATGTATTATTGTTTGAGTTGCCAATAATTGATTGTGGGGGTGAAGCCTTGAAAGTATTGGCCATGATATCACTAGAGGAAGAATGTGAAAACTATACAAGAGGGTTCATATATCAAATAACCCCAAATCTCCCTTGATAAGGATGACAAACCTCCTTTGAATCCCAAGGAAAGAAATCAATTAGTGAATAAAGGACTGGTGGTTGAASAATCGACCACCCCCATGAATGGAAACATGGGTTGTCAGCTCGAAGTACCACAGTGACMTGCARACATGAGCTTCCTTCTGACAGAAGGAACAGAATAGGTCGGCAAAAACCTTCCAGGGTAAGGGGGATATACAAGAGAGAAGAGACACGGGACGGGGGAGCGTAAGSTCRTAAGGGAGATACTCCAGCGGAATCATGAATGGAAKTTTGCGAGCTTGATGTGGAAGAGAATYTGAGAAACCTCRTCGAGGCCATAACCAAGAGAGAAATCTCTGAGTTACAGAGAACAGGACCCAAACAGAAGCGGAAACGAAGGAAGAACCCTTGAGAAGTGTGAGAATTCCCTGGTGATATCATGGCTTGGCACGGGGGTGGCCAGAGTGCTAAGAATGAATGCCTCTGAGCCTATGGTCGGGTGGAAGGACGAACACCCACAGTCAGTTGGTTGGCAGCAACCTTTAATAGATAAGTGATTTCCTACCTTGTGTAATTTAGTCGTAATTGTGTATGAATTGGTTATACTGTGTATGTTTCAGGAATTGTACATATTTCTTAATGGATATATTGTATCCCTTCTATTTCTACATGGTTGTATAATTAGGCAAGTAAGGAATTATATGGTTCAGACATGAATTGTTCTCATAAACTCTTGAGTTTTGTAGTGTCTTAAGCTAGAGCCACGAACTGTGAGCTCGTTGACCTTAGGCATAGTTTCATGTATGATGGTTTCCTCACCTAATCGTTCTGAGTCCCTTGGAGGATGGAGTTTGTTAAGCTCATGAGAGGTAATGAAGATATGCACAGGCTCTATGCGATCAAATAGAACCCCAAAACCCCTTGATGAAGGAGCACAATAGTTGTGTTGAAGACTCTTCTAAGAATCAAGTCCAGGAGAAACAGCGCAAAGCTCTCAATTCCTTCATAGCTGACGAATCTCAGGAAGGATAGCGAGTTTCAAATACCGAAAGAGAGTACCCTTTCATTTTCTAGATGAACAGACAAGATCCTTTCGGAGGATCTGAGGTCTATCATGACCGTTAGATTGGAGTAAGGAATGAAGGCGTTAATACCTCGACCCCTTCAGCCTTCGCAAGTACCGATGGGATCCAGGACCGTAGATCCAAGGATCTGTCGGAGCTCTATTGACCATCAATCTTAACCCTTGCATAGGTAGGAGAGTGGACTCGACGAAGTCCTGAAAGTCCTGAAGTATTTAGACCCATCCATCGGCATAGGACACGAGGCAGTTGGGTAACATTTCGCTAACTCACGACTTGGAGTGGTCAAAGGGTAAGACCGCACGAACTTACGATTCACGAAATCGCGACGTGATTGTGGTCGTTGATCCATGAGTGATATGGACCATCGGTTTAGCGTGAAAAACTTCGACATTTCAGCATTCGGGAAACCAGAGGGCAAGACCCCTCATCTTCGCAAGTCATGAAATCTCGGTATACGAAACCTCGACGCGCTCTGTTGATGAACCGGTTTAGTGTGAATAACTTTCAGCATTTCGGCATCTAGGAAAGCAGAGGGCAAGACCCCTCATCTTCGCAAGTCACGAAATCCCAGTATATGAAACCCCGACGCGCTCTGTGGATGATTTGGTTTAGTGTGAATAACTTTTGGCGTTTCGGCATACGGGAAACCAAAGGGCAAGACTCATCGTCTTCGCAAGTCGCAAAATCGCGGTATACGAAACCCCGACGTGCTCTGTGGATGAGTCTTAGGTCACATGACAGGGTCATGTGGTAGAAGGAGGAGGTAGGCGCTAGAAATTAATCAAGGGTATAAACTCGGAAATCAACATTTTGGGTCTCGAAAGAATCTGGACCGTCCATTTGTAGAGGACACGTGGTGAGAGTTAGGAATTCCGTTGACTCATCGCTGAAAGAAGTCAACGGAAGGAGTTCTTAGAACTTGCGAGTCATGAAATCACGACTTAATCCTAATCGTTGGTTTAAGAGAGATCACAGTTGTTAGATCATAGGGCTTGTGCATCGTCGATCTAACCCATATCTGGACCGTCCATCGGAGAAGACGTGTGGTGAACGGTCAGAATTTGGGGAAAGCTCTGAAATCCCGTGGGCCATTGGATCTCGTAGAACAATGAAGGGATTAAGATTGAGTGTCTTTCAACACCCTTAAGATTAGGTGGGATAGTGACCATCAGATCTAGATCAATGAGGGTCGTTGATATCATACACGAATTCCCATATCGAAATTCAGGGATTGGAGTGACAAGAGATTTGGAGTCGCTGCATCGTGAACTCTCGGTTCACGAAACTCCGAAAAGATTTGGATCGTTGGATCCAAATCATTGAGGATCATTGTATCTCGTACAAGAACTCACGTATCGGAGTTTGGGGAATGGAGTGACCAGTGGTTTGGGTCACTGCATTTCTAACTCCCAGTTACTGAAATCCTGATATGGCTAGGACCGTCGGATCAGGGGGATATTTGTAGCCGTCGATCTCATCGAAGGTAAGATTTCGGGTTTCAGGGTTTGAAGAGTCAAAATATTTGACTCTCTTGCATCGTTGAGTCGTGAAACGCGAAAGGCGCCTCTTGGCTTGGCTTGTGGTCATAACCAACGATCACATGGAGGTGGATAAGGGAAGAGCTAGCCTACGCTAGGCCCCCATAGGAATTCGGGGATTCTATCCCTTGAGGAAGAGAGAAATTTTATTTTTTCCGTAGTGGGTATGTGACAAATTGGTATCAGAGCATGGTTACAACACTTGGCCTGCTTGGGCTCATGTA
>ML921160.1:0-10167 GCA_009831015.1 Picea engelmannii
TTAACAACAAGAGACTAGCATTTTCATCAAACTTTTCTTTAGTCTCACATGACTAGTTTTGGATTAGTCAACAACCCTAACTTGAAATAATCATAACTATGTACCTGTAATGAATAAAGATATGAAAATGATACACAATTTTCGTCAGTGTGTTTTATGAAATTCCTCCAGGTGTCACTACTTGGAACCTCTCATAAAAGGATTTATAGCAAAAATGACATACCTTGCTGAATTTTGGCTTATTCTAGAGAGCGACCTTGTAGAGTGTGCCCTGCAAAGAATATTTGTTGAATCAATTTGAAAATGTTACACAACATACTAAAGAATGTACTCTAACCAACACACTTTTTCTCACTTAATTTGGATATGTTATGAATAAGTTATGATGTTTTTACCTGAAACACTTGTTTTAGACTAGTTTCAGGACTGGCCATAAACCTTATTTTCCACGGCGTGTAACTCCAAAAATAAAACGACCCACAAGATGAATTGTTTACCATAGATACTTGGATATGTTTCCTCAATGTCCTAGCAATTTCACAGTCTGAATCATTCTAGAAAAAAAGTTATTGAGAAAATGGTGAGATGACTTGTAAATAACATACCTTAGAAAGCATCATCAAAAGAATTTATCCTCCCTTGAATTCCGGCCTTCTTTTCTTCACCTTCCCTCTTAAATTTGGCTTAGATATCCTTTGGTTACCTCAGACACCTATAGATATTCAATATTCTCAAGTGTGATATAAAATGGGAGAGCCTCGCCTCTTATTTATACTCTCCAAGTAGCTTCCTTAAATACATCTTCTAGGTCACTTTGCCCACTTTCCTTATTTTAGGGTTAACCCACTTCTAATTTCTCCATTAAATTTATTATTTAAATAATTTGTTTTGTATTCAATTTGAATTATAGTACACTCATGACTTCACTTTATTATTTACCTTCTGAAATATCTTAAACCACTTTGACTACTTTGACCTTTTGGGGCTTCTAGATGACATATGAGGGTCCTCCAACTTCGTAAGGCCATAACTCTCAAACTGTTAGGAGTTATGTGACGTTCCACATACCAAAAGAAATAGAATGAAATGTACTATCCATATAGAATATTATTACCTACAAATATATCAAAACTCATACCATTATCCATCAAACAAACTTGGGTCCATTACCCAAAGCTGGGTTCTCCAACTTCTCATGGCCATAACTCTCTAACCGTGAGGAGTTATGTGACGTTCCACATACCACCAGAAATTTCATGAAAAGAAGTATCCATCTAGGATAGTTTCACTAAAAAATTTACTGACCTTAATCTCATTATTCCATAAATAATCATGGGTTCTCTAACCATACATCTAGGATAACTCAATCCGCAAAGTGTCTTCCCGTGAGGGATTTCACCATATGGGGACCACTTTGGAGTTCATACATTTTTACTTATTATCAAACACTACAAGACAATAATGAGTCATCTTTACATCAAACAAGCTTGGGTCCATTACCCAAACCTTTATGCCACTGGGCTTTCTTCAAGGGTTGACATCAATCTACAATATCACTCTCCAATAGTTAACATCAATGACAACCAACAATCCATACCAACTATCCATCAACCTAAGCCAACTGTCTGAAAATATTCCCCTTTGGCATTGATGGCAACACCAACATTGATGGTAACACTTAGTCATGATAACATTCATGTTTATATTCTTTATCAATGTTTCTATCTCTCCCCCTTTGACATCAATGGCAAAGGGTATCTCCCTTTGGGGCTGCTCCCCCTGTCTACGTGCCTTTGATTTTTCTTTATGTTTATAATCCTTTGATTACTCTCTTTCCCTTCATATGAATAACATCTCTCCCTTTGACAAAGGGTATCACTCTGAAGTCATATCGCTCATTATTCGCTTGTGAGAATTGCTCCCCTTGGAAACATGCCTCTATTCTCTCTCTCCAAGAATTTACCTTTGCATATGATAAATATCTCCCCCTTTATCCTATTTATGGTGCTTCCTCGTGTACATCTAAGACATATAAGATAAGCATTCAAAAGCATTCATTTTGGAGTATAAATTACTCCTAGTCTCTGATGAAGATACTCAATGGCTTCTCGTGGAAGTGGTTTTGTAAAGATGTATGCCACTTGTTCTTTTGTTCCCACATATTCAACTCTGATGTTATTCTTTGCAACCTGTTCCCATAGAAAGTGATACTTGATTGGAATGTGCTTTGTCTTGAAGTGCATCACCATGTTTTTTGAGATACTGATGGTGCTTGTATTATCACAATAGATTGGAATGGGTTCATCATACTCAACCTGTATATCTGTCAAATTTTGATTCATCCAAAGAACCTGTGCACAACATGTTGTTACTGAAATATACTCTACCTCGACTGTAGATATAGATACTGATGATTGTTTCTTTCTGAGCCATGATACTAAACACTCACCCAAGTAGAACGCTGCTCCACTGGTGCTTCGTCGATCATCAATACAACCTTCCCAATTTGTATCTGTGTAGGCAATAAGAGATAGATCCTTTCCTTTTGGATACCATAATCCAAACTCTTCTGTTCCTTTGAGATATCTGAAAATTATCTTTACTACTAATACATGTGATTCCTTTGGTGCTACTTGAAATCGTACCACCTGTCCAACTGCCTGCATTACATCTCATCTGGATGGTGTCACATATAGTAGGCTGCCAATCATTGACCTGCATTGCCTTTGATTTGTAGACTTTGAATCATCATCTTTGCTTAACTTGCAACTAGTTTGCATGAGAGTGATAAATAGTTTGCAATCTTCCATTCCGATCCTCTTTAGCATTTCTTTGATATACTGGGTTTGAGAAATAAAATTTCCTTAGTTTCTTTGACATATATGAAGACCCAAAAAGAAGGATAGTCCTCCAAGTAATGACATTTCAAATTCATTCTGCATATCCTTTGCAAATTTCTGGCTTAACCTGTCATTACTACTTCCAAAACAATATCATCAACATAAATTTCAATTAATAAAATATTGCCTTGAGTTACCTTGATGTAGAGGTTGTTGTCTGCACTTCCTTTCCATAGTTCGTAGGGAGTTTTGTAATTGTTGTTTTTGATCATTACTCTATTTTGAATGTGAATTGATGTATGCACTGCATGTGTCCAAAAAATATCTGTCAATTTGGAATCCATTAGCATTGTTCAAGCCATTTCCCGTGTAATTATCATCCATTATGATAATGTTCCTTTGTCTCTGAACCACTCTCTGAACCAATCTATGAATCCATGCTCTTGTCCACTATCATATATTTTTCCAAACTTGCTAAGTGTTCTTACGAATCTATCTTTGTCCATCCTTTCCAAGACTCTACTTGCGCAACTGTCCATAATGCTAACCCATTTATCACTATACTATCATGAAGTCTTGATTAATCTATCAAATTGTACTTATGTTAACTGATTTCTCTGAATCCGTCTTCTCAAACTCTGCAAGCTGCTCGAAGGATGGTTCTTTGGTCTGTCACAGCTATCACATAGAATCCCTCTGTCTAATATTCATATTACTTGGGAGTCTCTAAGCTAGATGGCTCAAAACAATTCCTGCTCTGATGTGTATTCATCATCATCTTCATTGGTAGATTCATTATCTCTCTGAGCTCTGACTTCTTTCTTTTTATTTGTGGATTCATCTTTCACTACAATGCATGAAAGTACAATCTCTTGAACCCGTTCCTTATTTACATGTCCTTCATTTCTTTCAATTATTTTCCAAACCTTTCTGTATCTGAAATGTTTCCTTTTCTCTGTATAATTTTCTTCATCTCGTTTTATTTCCAATCTTGTGATCTCTGGTACCTGGTCTTTGTTCCCCTGTTCTTCCTGTTTTCTTATCCATACTTTCTTATATATGATATCGGTATTCTCTTTCATGGAAGTATCGATCGTGATTCTACAATCACTGGTTATGTGTCCATAGTTATGAAATTTGTAACACTCATTGTTACATGCGACCACATAGGCACTTCTTGCTTGAACATTTCTTTTGTAATCCCTACAATTTGCAACCTTATGTACAAAGTTAGTACAATAAAAACAATTACCATAAAATAAATTTGCATACCTAGGAGTGAATGATCTTCTTTGTGGCGTAGTCCTTCTGAATTTTTGTCTTGACTGATCATGGTCATGATTGAAGCTTCTTTGTGGCTTGAACATGGATGGTCTTCTTGAAGATGTATCTTCAATAGTTTTCTTAGATTCTGGTTGACCATGATTCCTTCCTTTGAGTACTTCTACGTAACTCTTTATATTTTCTTCATTCTTCTTTTCTAGCAACCTAGAGTGTTTCTCTTCATTCTCTATAACTGATGTTGATGTTTCTGTCTCTTCAATGTTCTTGTTGAGCTTGATGATTTTACTTCTCAATGTGACAACTTCTTCTTCAAGCTTCTCAACCTCTTCTTCTTTCTTTATTATCTATGACTTCATGACTTCTTCTGTTCTTTTCTCTTCTTGAAGCTGAATTTTTAATGTGATTATTTCTTCTTCAAGTCCTTTCTCTTCTTAACCAAACTCTACCTCAAGCTGGTTTAGATCGTTAGTTCTTTCCTTAAGATGATCTGTCAATATCTTCTCTCTCATTTCTGCTTCTTCCTTCTGTGCTGCTATGTTGGTTTCCAAACACTTCTTTTGATATTCAAGATTTTCTTCAATCTTTCTGGCTTCTTCTAGTTGAGTTATTAAGTTCTTGATGACCTGTTGGGATTCTTAAAAAATGTGAACACTTTCCTTTTGTTTCATCAATTATTTCTTGAGTGAATTGTTTTCTTCTCTCAGTTCATCTAAAGCACTAATCAATTCTTCTTCATAATTGTCTTCCTTTTCAATTAGTTTTTCTGTCTCATTTCCTTCATGGCATTCTGTTTCAAGATGTCCATGTTTTTCACAATTAAAACAAAACAATATACCTCTGGTGATTATGTACTCTTCATCTTCTGAATTTGCTTGACACGGTGAACATAATTCTTCTTGATTTGTATCTTCATATTCTTTGACATTTTCTGAATCTGTGATGGGTGAAGAATATATGTCATGTAACTTATCCAAAAGTTCTTTTGCGATGAACATTTACCAACCTTTTCTCTTACCAGATTAGGTAATCCTTCCCAGATGAAATCCATTGCTATTTTGTTATTCTTCCTCAATTCCTTCTTGGCTGTAGTCTTTGCCCTTTTTGAACTATCATATCTTGTAACAACTGATAGCCAAATATAATGTCCTTGTGCATATAGAAATACTTTTGTCCTTATGCTCCACATCTCATACTTCAAACCATTTTGACCATTAAACATTGGTACTCCATTCTTAGAATAATCCATGATCTCCTTCCAGTGGTTAAACTGTTTCCTGAAGGAACCGACTTTGATACCAAGTGTTGGATTACTGAGAGGGGGGTGAATCAATGATAGAGAAATTGAATCCTTTTTAATCATATAATCCAAGTGTTATATCAATGTATCATTATCATCCAATAACTGCAGAGTAAATAAGCAATGAACAAATGAACAATCATACACATACACAATACATCATTATTTTACGTGGAAACCCAAAGCGGGAGAAAACCATATAATGCTTTTTCTTTATGTATTGAAGAATTACATTCATTGGAAGCACCAACTTCCTTTGTTTTCTAGCTGTAACTGGAAGGAGGCTCCAACCCCCTAGTTTCTTAGGCTACAACTTGAGGGAGGCTACAACCCCCTATGTTCTCTGGCTACAACTAGAAGGTGGCTACAACCACCTGTCCTTGACCCATCCAACCGCCCTGAAGTAGAAGTAGAATGATGGAACCACTGACACACTATCACTATGAGATATACCACTGTAAACTTGTACCAATAAACCTGAACCATGCATCAACTATGCATCAACCTGTACCATAAACAAGTGCATCAACCATGCACCAACCTATACCAAACAACCTGTAATCAACCTGTACCATAAACAAGTGCATCAACCATGCACCAACCTGTACCAAACAACATGTAATCAACCTGTACCATGAACAAGTGCATCAACCATGCACCAAACCTGTACAAATAACCTATCACAACAACCTGTCACAACAACTTGTGCAAAAAATCTATCACAACAACCTGTCTCATCAATATTATCAACCAAATCAGATCTACTCACCAAGATCAATCACCAAGACAACTGTCAAAGATGTGCATCAACCAAGCATAACAAAACAACTCATAATCATCACCAAGATAAATATGTGCTTCTAATAATACAAGTATGCTACATCATCCATAAACCATGTGTCAACAATACTACTAACAAGTGCCTCCAACCATGTACCAAGTATGTACCAATCATGTATCAACTACTCATCAACTATGACTCATCAAGATGTACCAACATCATCAACTATACACCTCATGTATGTGCCAACTCATCAACTACTTGTCTCAACCATGTACCCAATATGTACCTTAACCAAAATCCCTCATCAATTTCATCATCCAAATATTATTTGTAACTCTGTAATAGACCTAGTGTATATGATCACATACTTGCAAACCTTCCTTAACTTTAACAACAAGAGACTAGCATTTTCATCAAACTTTTCTTTAGTCTCACATGACTAGTTTTGGACTAGTAAATAACCCTAACTTGAAATAATCATAACTATGTACCCGTAATGAATAAAGATCTGAAACTGATACACAATGTTCTTCAATATTTTTTATGCAATTCCTCCAGGTGTCACTACTTGTAACCTCTCAGAAAATGAGTTATAGAAAAAATGGCATACCTTGCTGAATTCTGGCTTATTCTAGAGAGTGACCTTGTAGAGCATGCCCCACACATAATATTTGTTGAATCGATCTGAAAATTTTACACATCATACTAAATAATTTACTATAACCAACACATTTTTTCTTACTTAATTTTGATCCTTTATGAAGAAGTTATGACGTTTTTACCCGAAACACCTGTTTTAGACTAGTTTCAGGACTAGCCACAAACCCTATTTTCCATGGCGTGTAACTCCAAAAATACAATGAACCACAAGCTGAATTGTTTACCACAGATACTTGGATATGTTTCCTCAAGGGTCTAGAAATTTCATGGTTTGAATCATTCTAGAAAAAAATTTATTGCGAAAATGGTGAGATGACCTGTAAATGACATACCTTAGAAAACATCATTAAAAGAATTTATCCTCCCTTGAATTCCGACCTTCTTTTCTTCACCTTCCCTCTGAAATTCGGCTTATATATCCTTTGGTTACCTCAGACACCTATATATATTCAATATTCTCAAGTGTGATCTAAAATGAGAGAGCCTTGCCTCTTATTTATACTCTCCAAGTAGCTTCCTTAAAAACATCTTTTAGGTCACTTTGCCCACTTTCCTTATTTTAGGGTTAACCCACTTCTAATTTCTCCATTAAATTTATGATTTAAATAATTTATTTTGTATTCACTTTGAATTATAGTATACTCATCACTTCATTTTATTATTTACCTTCTAAAATCTCTTAAACCACTTTAACTACTTTGACCTTTTGGGGCTTCTAGATGACATATGAGGGTCCTCCAACTTCGTAAGGCCATAACTCTCAAACCGTGAGAAGTTATGTGACATTCCACACACCACCAGAAATGGAATGAAATGTACTATCCATATAGAATAGTATTAACTTCAAATATATAAAAAATGATACCATTATCCATCAAACAAACTTAGGTCCATTACCCAAACCTGGGTTCTCCAACTTCTCATGGCCATAACTCTCTAACCGCGAGGAGTCATGTGACATTCCACCAGAAATGGCATGACAAGAACTATCCATCTAGGATAGTTTCACTGAAAAATTCACTGACCTTCATCTTATTATTCCAGAAATAAGCATGGGTTCTCTAACCATACTTCTAGGATAACTCAATCCACAAAGCATCTTCCCGTGAGGGCTTTCACCATAAGGGGACCACTTTGGAGTTTATCCATTGGTACTTATTATCAACCATGACAAGACAATAGTGAGTTATCTTTACATCAAACAAACTTGGGTCCATTACCCAAACCTTTGTGCTACCGGGCTTTCTTAAGGGTTGACATCAATCACTAAGGGTTGACACCAATCTACAATATCACTCTCCAATAGTTGACATCAATGACAACCAACAATCCATACCAACTATCCTTCAGCCTAAGACAAATGTCTGACAATGCTTTGTCTATCGTTGGAACAAATTGAGACTCTTTTNTGAGGAACATTCACAAGAATCTCCAGTCGAGGAAGAGGAATATGGAAAGAGGAGAAGATATGGATATGACTGCATAATTTGTTGATCCATCCTCACAGGTTCTTGATCAAGTGAACGATCCTGATGAAGAAGGGATGTTAGTTGAGGAAGAGAAGCAAGCAAATGGATATGGAGCAGGCACAAACGTGGCTGCAGAAGCTAGATAAGCTACAAAAGCTGCAGGGCTATTGTCCAGGGTTCAAAAGGAAGAAATTATAAAAAAAAAAAAAAGAAACTTTAGTATTGAGAAGGTCGTTGAGACTAAGACAAAAAAATCAGGGAAGATTCCTAAGAAGTCACATATGCCTTGCAAAATGGAGGAAATTTTGCAGGGACCCGTAATTATTTGTGATGAAGATGAAGATGAATCCTTTGGAGAAGCTAGTGTGGTTATAATAGATGAGAATTTGGGAAAACCAGTTAGCAAATTGAGCCAGAAAATGAAGAAACCCTCTACTATAAGTAAGAGACCCTTGTAGAGTTATTCACATTATCAACAGGCCTATCAAAAGATGCCGCGAGTTAATATTAAATTGCTTAGAATAAATCACAAATTAAGGGAAAATTTGGGGCAAGCAAAGGAGATATTTAAGCTATATGAGTGTCGTGAGGGTTTAAACATTTTGTTCTAGGAAGTAAAAAAAGTAGATCCTTTGTTGTCATCAGCTTCGCTTGATGAAAAAAAATCGAAATAAAATCGGCTATAGGAAGTAGGAGAAGCAGAGAAAAAGGGAAAGAAAATGATGGAAAAAGGACATCAAGATTGCATGAGAAGACAATGTAGCATTGAAATACCAAATAGAAAAGTGGCAAGAAAAGGTAGAGGTACTTTCGAAAAAAATGGACAAATTGATGGAAAATCAAGAAGCAGTAGAAGCTTTACAGAGAGCCGGAAGAATGAGGTTTCGAAATGCCCAATTGGAGATATCAAGGTTAGAGAAGGTGATGGAGGCGTTAAAGTTTGATAAAAAATATTTGGGCCATCTGGGGCATGCCATGAGGGAATACTCTGTGCCTTCACCAATTTACTCTATTTTTCTCAAGATTCAAATGGATTCATTACATGCTCGTGCTCTTGCTACAGGTGCTAGTTGTTACATTAACTTTGTAGATCGATTTTTGGCCTTGTACAATATTTTGGGTGAAGAAGATAAAAATATTTTTTGTGAGCTGTATCAGTTTGACATGGTGATGACATGACACACTGAATGGGATCCAAACCCATATGTTGTTGATGTATAGATTAGGGCTTTTACATCCTTTACAGAGAATCAAATTAAATGGAACAAAGCCATGTACTTTGTTGATAGAATTGAGTAGACAATAGGATTAAAATTAAGAGGTGAGCCGAATCCTACCAAGCTGTTTGAAGAAATAATTGAAATCATGAAAAGTACAACATTTTTTGCTACCTTAGAAGCAAATCAGAAGGCATCCCTCTCCTTTTGTGAAAATTGGATTGCCTTAAACAGGCTTGAGACAATATTCTGTATACAAAATATGCTACAATACCTTTCATTTGAACATGAGAAAAGGGAACCCTTGTGTTTATCTCTTTTCACTCAGCATTGGACATAGTACCTAGATATACATATTGCTTGAAATCATTAGGGACCCAATGCATTGGATTAAGGTTCCATTTCCCTATCCTTTGGGAAATTTTATAGCCTGGGAAAGAGGAAGAATTTTGGAAATAATTCATCAGTCAACAGGGCTATAGGTTTCCATACGAATCATGCCAAACATGAATTGATTGGAGTCAGTGGTATTTGGAAAATGTTCCCCACAAAGAATGAGACACTGAATCTTCAGAGTAATTTGTTGCATTGGGACATGCAACCACTATAGTTGGGG
>WSFP011592308.1:0-10167 GCA_009831015.1 Picea engelmannii
TAAGATTGCTAGGACTTAGGGCAAAGAAGCTCAAAATGATGTGGAGAGTGAAGTCTAGACAAAATGGTTTTTGGTGAGCTTTAGGGTATAAAAGAAAGTAGTTGGAGGTCTAGAGGTCAATGTCTATTCATTGGGCATATGGAGTCAATGTAGCACTTCAATGGAGGCCAAGGGCAAAAGAAGACTTGAAGGTCTATCCTAGGATTATCACCTCATAAGTCTAGGTCAACCTTCTAGGAAAGCACACCCCAAAGTTTATCCCCTCATAAACCCTACGTGTCTTCCTATTTCTTCAAGAACTTCTAGCACAAGATCAAGTGGAACTAGGTCAAATCCTAGAGTTTATCCCCTCATAAACCTTAGATTCCAACCTCAAAGACAAGATTAGGGGGATGTACCCTCACAATCCCTAATCTTGAACTTCTATGCTTCAACAAGAAGGGGATGACCACTCTCAATCCTTCCTTAGGGTTTCTAGCAAAACTATTCAAGGAAACAAGATAACAAGCAACTTATCACCCCTTTGATAGAGCATTCACTTAAATACCATGAAAAACATAAATACTTGGAAAAGACCACTTACTAAACCAAGTTTCTATGTATGAAGAAAAACCTAGTTTCACGAAACATCCACCAAAACAAGAAAAACATCCACTAAATCATATCCATTAACATAATTCCTTATTCCTCCATGCAAAACACCAATCTAAGCCCAAAATGCTCCAAGAAATTTCAGACCTCTTAAGGGATTTCTCCAGCAAGTTGTTGAGTTCAAATTTGAGGAAGTTCGTCTTTATTTATATGGGAAAGGCTCAACCTCCTTTGACAATAAGATAATTATTTTCTAAAGGCTAAAATCTCCTATTCTAGCCTATGGAGGGGCAAAAGGCCCTATTCATTAATTAAATATTCTAAAATATACAAAATAGGGTTTTTTCATGCCACGTGTTCAGCAAAGAAGGGGCAAAAGCCTTCATAATTGAGACACGTAATCAAAAATGCTCCTTGCCCATAGCATCCAGCCTCCAAAGGCCCTTCAATGCTGAATTATATCACAAGGAAAGCAAACAAACCCCACTAACCTGCTCATCGAGTTTTATCCAAATGTATAAGTAAGGTTCCAAAGTGGGCTGCCCAGCCTCCAAAGTCTTGCCGTGTGTGCAACTCACACCAATATCCTTCCCCCAAGCAAGATGTGGACCAACACTTAACCTTCACATACCCTTCAAGGCTGCAAAAAAAACCTTTTCTGTATACATACACAGGTCGGCTCTCAAATTCAAAATCAAAAGGTGATTTCAAATGTCTAAATCTGAAGTTGGCTCACCAAATCAGCATTAAAATATTCTAGAGGTCAGCTCACCAAATCAGTATTAAAATATTCCAGAAGTCGGCTCAAGTAATCCTCCCACATACAGGGCAGACCTGACCTAATTTATAGGTCGACCCTCTTTGTAATTTTTATCCCAGCGCCAATGTGTGTGTGTGTATCACATCCAATTATAATTGCATAGGGGAAACTGTCCATGTGATCCTATGCTAGTCTTTCTTAAATCGGAGATCTGCAACATAAGTCATAAACATACTATTTTCCAGGCATGAGATCATGCTGCCTCAACTTCTGCCTCGGGACCTATCATTTGTCTTGTTCAAATAACTTGTGGGATCACCTTCAGTTGTGGACAGACTGTTCTGTCTGGATGCATCAGGTTTACAAACCACAGAATGTCCTAGCCCAGTGGAAATAGCTCGGTAAATGCTCCTCAAAGATGTTCTAATTCCTCTTTCTTTGCTTACCAATACTCCAGATTTGTTTGCAATATTTGACGATTATCAATGCAGCCTTCTGCCTGTTGTGCATCATTCCAATTCGATTCATTTTCAAAACTTTCCGGTATCTATAGGATCCTCCTCTTTACACTTACTCTCAGCTTGAGGTGACGTGGAAACCCTCTCATCAGAGGCACCAAGTTCATCTGCATCTCTACAATCAGAGTAGTCATAATCGACACATTCAGCTTCCGGTTCTGCTATATCTTCATTCCAATCACAATAATATCAGGCTCTGTATTCTCCATTTGTCTCAATTGATCAAAAATAAAATACTTTCCCCTTAATTCTCCGATGCAAAAATATGTTGCTAGCTGTATGGCTTTGTAGCACACAGAACAATATAATTGAAAAAAGAATGGTCATCTTTCAAATTCTCTCTCCAACTTTCAAAAGCCTCCTAACACGGATAATAATAATTATCCAACCTTCTCCTGATGATGTCAAGTGACAGTGAAAGGGGAATCATGTTGTGAAAGTCTGATTTCTCTGACACTTGAGATAATTTCAACAATCCATAAAAATCATCATTTTCATAAGAAATTTTCTCCATATTTGCAATAGCATATAGAAGTTGTGTTTTAACTTCAGGATCAATTTTTGGAAGCTCCAAGCCATGATTATTTGGATCAAAAGTTCCCAGAGGTTGTGTTTTTGAGGACCAGACAAATCACCCTTGTACTGGACAACATATCTATAGAACAGACTATCTGGGAAATCAACAGTTGTGACTCTCTTTTCTGCCTAGCAATTGTATGCAGGTTATGAACATCTGCAACAATATCTCGCCAATCAAATGCTCCATGTAGTTCTGGGTAGCACACTTCACGGCCATTAGTTTTACTGCAATCAAAGGTGCCATCTATAATCTCCTGTGCATGTTGATAGGAGAGCTTGCAGCACAAACGAATTTCTGTCCGTCCAATCCAGTGATCCAGAACATCACCTGAAGGATGAATATCCCACATAACACAGAAAACTAGTCTATCAACTCCTGAGTTCAATGAGCACAACTCTTCACAAAGAATGTGAGGCAACATTGGTAGCATACACTGGATAAGATAGATATTTGTAGAACGGTCTTGTGCCTCTCTATCCAACATAGTGTCAAGATGAACAAAGTAGGAGATATCTGCAATATGGACTTCCACTCACCATTCCCTATATTTTCCATTGACAATGCATAATCTAGCTCCTTTGCAGTTGGGGAATCAGTTGATAATATGCGGGAATTTCTCATTTCTCACCTCACTTTAAACCCCTCTATAGGTATCTTCCATGGAACCATTGGTAGACAGGCCAGTGCCTCAAATGGAAAATCAGCACTGTGGATTGCCTGCTCAAACAAAATCGCTGCAGTTTGTGCTTCAATTCCTACACCTTGTCCCAGACTATGCTTAACAACTGCAAGTGGAAGGTAACTCTCTAGCCTCCAGAGCCCATACCTCAATCGAAGCAGCTACCAACTCACTTTCAAGTGTGAGGTCATCTTCTTCCAACCGGTTCTTCAAATTCCCTGGTAAAACAGTTACCTTCCTTGTGGTGCCAAAATATCAGCTTCGACTTGGTCACCCTTAGGCATGTCATTGGCAGAGGTTCCTGTCGTCATATTTGAAGCAGCTTGCTTTGAACTATTACTCTTTTCACTTGGCATATTTGCCCATGAGGCACCAACCTGACCTGCAAAGGAACTACCACAAAGGTCTCCATGGATCCCACTCTTTGCTGGCAACGTTTTTTCTGCAGAGTCAAATTCCCAGCAAAAGAAATGGTGGGTAATAGGCCCCATTGTAGAGTAGGGGCAGGAATGAGATTTTGAAATCAGTGAAAGAGAATAGCTTAGGATCGAGCTTACTAATAAGTATCACAATTCTCCTTTGGGCAGATGAAGAAATGGCATTAGCAGAAGGGACCTACCTCTGCTTATGGATAGTATACCAATGATAATTAGGCTACCCAGATCTGCTTCCATTCACCGTGACATGGGAAAGAGTAAGTTTATTTGCCCTTCCATAGAGTAGTGCGGCTCATTCCCTTCTCCATTGCAGGTTAGTCCGTTGTTCCTATATATGCCATTAAAGGTTTATCTGGTGAAACCTAGGATTTTGCCAACTCGCCCATCCCATTTTTAAAGCCCACAGTGTCCTTTCCAGTTTCAAATTCCTCACATTCTCCTATTTTTTACTATCCCATAGAAGCATCGGAGACATTTCCAGTCACGATTGAAGTTTTTACCGAGCAAAGGTAGAAGCCATTGCAGGTTGGTCCTGTGTCCCTATATATGTTATTCAAGGTTTATCTGGTGAAACCTAGGATTTTACCAATTCGCCCATCCCATTTTTAAAGCCCAGTGTCCTTTCCAGTTCCAAATTCCTCATGTTCTTCTATTTTTGACTATCCCATGAAAGCATCAAAGACATTTTCGGTCCCGATTGAAATTTTTACCGAGCAAAGGTAGAAGCCATTGCATTTGAGCCAGACCAATACCTAGCATCAGAGCCAATAGAAGCAATTGCAGATTCCATATCGATAACTAAATTAGCAATCCTCGGGAGCTAAATTAGAATAATTTGGATCATCCACCGCTGATAATAATTTCAATCATCATGCCCCAGCATCCGGATCCAAATTATGCCCATCATCCAGAGCTTACTTCGTCATATAATCAAGGACCGCCTATGCTGAAGGAAGCTAAACAGAGATGGCTTAAAGAATAAGTGGAAAGAGGAGAGGCAACTCAATATGCAATAGATAAACAGAGATGGTTTAAAGCATAAGTGGAAAGAGGAGAGGTAGCTCAATATGCAGTAGATCCAATTACAATATTTTATTGGCAATAAGATCAAAAGTTATTAAAAAGACCATGATTGTGTGTTTAAAAGGCGAGAGTAAACATCAAATCTCAACATTGATGTTAATTAGGGCTTGCTCAGTTTGTGAAAGTCAAAGTTCTTATTGCCCCTACCAAGAATTAATTCCCTACATGATATACTTTTCTTGTGGACTGCTGTCTCACAGACTTGCAACAGTTTAAGAAAATGATACTCAATTTACTGTGAGCCGCACTTAGTTACACTAAATTCCTAGCATCCATGCATCTTGGAATTTTTCTACATTATAAATACCTCTATCTAGAAAAATTTAAGTTTTACATTGGTTGAAAGAATAGGTCGACATTAACGTATACTCCCCAATATGCCACAATCCTTATGCCAATGGAGGCAGCTACAAGGAAGTGGTGCCTTGTCCTTACAAATCCGTTTATTCATTGTGAGGTGACTAAGATTGCTTTAGTTTATACATCAGTGCATCTTGGAATTGTTTCTAAAACATAAATACATCTCTATATTAAAAAAAATGCTGCACAGATGTAAAGCATTGCCAGAAAGACGAATCCCTTCTGATTTCCTTTTCCAAACAGAAATACCATTGTGATTACTGAATCTGTTGTCAAAAATATTTGAAACCCCCAAACTACAGCATGAGACAGCCCAATGGAGTCTCACACAATCCACGTCTTCACAGACGTTCCTTCCAACAATTGATAAGAAAATTTTCAGAATTTAGACTAGTGAAATTTAACTCAAGTTTGGGGGCAAAAGAGAGGAAAAATTATCAGGTATGGTAGCCTGTAAGGCCTCTGCTTTGAAAATCAATAGGTGTAGGTTTTCTAAGATTGCAGGAAGCAATGGACAACCTCTGTTTTAAAGCAATGAAATTTGAAATGGCAATAGTTTTTAACATTTATTTCTTTATTACAAGGAATTGTAGATTTCCTGAAATAGGGTCCAAAATCTCACAGAGTAGAGATGATTTTTCCATGCTGATTTCCTTTCATAATTTTCCGTTATTCTAGCCAGGGATGAGATTCAAACTGTACTAGAGCTGCCTTTGGCAATTTATCACAAGTGTAGGAAGAGAATATTAGAAGAACAAGGGGAGAAATGCCTGAAACCCTAGAAAGGGAGGATTAAACAAAGGCTCTATTTATTTAGTTTGGATTTGAACCGGCAAAGCTCAGGGCTCAACCATATTTGCTTATTACTATTAGGCAAACATACTCTCAAGATATTGAATGTGTAGACATAAAAAATGAAGTCCTTGAGTATCAGGTTTCCCTTACCTCTTAATGTGACATTGATGTTACATGCAAGGAGATATGGTAATGTAGTTTATAACGCAACAAATAATTTTGGACCTATTTTTGTCTTTGCTGAACAATTTCAAAATAGTCTTGGCATTTCTTTCTCTAATATTCCTACTATGGTTTCAAGATGCAAACACAGATCATTTCAAAGTAACACAATTTACCAAATTCAGAACCATTTTGGATTTTATACAGGTGAAACACAAATAAGTATCCCCATATCTCTTCTCTATTTGGCTTATAATCAGATATAAGCAACATAAAGAAAAACAGAAGAGAAAAAAAACCTGTCAAGCATATCATGATATAAGCAACATAAAGAAAACATAAGATAAAAAAAATTATTGTTGGGCTTATCATGATATAAGCTATGAAAACTTCATATTCCATTTGCCCACAAATGGCTCGCCATACCCAAGTTTCACCCACTGACAACAAGTTTTTGCCAGGCAGTATCAGTTTTTGTGGGTTTAAGCACCAAGCTGGGTATGGATTGCAAGTCAGTGGCTCACCATAATATACCTGTGGACTTGCTTAACCATCTATTGAGACCCTGTGTGCACATTGTTCATGGTCATGTTATTGTTATCATTGATCATGTTTGTATTTCCTAACCATAATAAATATAAAGGGGATTATATTATAATGTTTGGCAATTGTATATCAGGGGAAGACTTTGGGATGTGGTATGTACTTGGTCAAATATACAAGTAATTATTTGCTGACACCTTTAATACCAAACTGTGGTCACAATGGTTGTCTTATTTTGCCACCATTTCTTTTCTGTGTTCCCAAGTCAAGCTTAAGGAAAGATGAGTGCTACAACAATTAATCATCTACTTGTGACCATTTCAGGGACACCTTGTGGTCCTGATAGATTATACCTATAAAGTTATAAACACTTCTGGTTGACTTATGGTTACATGGGTTTTAGAGGAGCCATAATGGTCTCGCCTCTATTGTTAAGAACTAGATCTAATCTATCCAGACACCTAGATATAAAAAGTATCTCAACCTCAATTGTGATAATCAAGTATCAAGTTGTATTGCACAAGTATATGATATTCCATCGCTATTCATAGCATATTGGGGTACAAAGATACCCAAGCATGTGTGTTACTGGGTTTTCTGTTATGATAATTATTACTGATTGGGTTTTAATAATAATGCTACAGCCCTATATCTCTAACGTTCTACTCTATATCCTTTCTAAATCCGTGTCTCCATGAGAGCTTAATAAAGGTCAAAGTTCATGCAATGCATGCATATAAGTTGCTAGCCTTCTCTCGCATGTGGTCTATTGCTTTAACATACTCTCTGAAAGTTTTTACTATGATCTTCAAACATTTCAATCCACAATTCCAATGGTTGTGAGTATGTTTTTATCTAGATCGTGGCTTGAACCAATGCATCTTACAAGGATGAGGCTCGAGTTCCAATATCTCCTACAGTCATAAATAATTGGGCCTTGTTAAGGAACCATGATCCTTCTTCAAAGACCTTACCTCTATCATATGGGCCATTTCCCCATCGATTAATGTATCCCCGAGCTGGTCACTTTTTTCATTTAATAAACATGATTAAAACACAAATGTTATCACAAACACTCCTACCAATCCTTAATGTCAAAAAAATATCAAACTCACGCCATCCAAATCTAGATAATACTATCTCCCATTACCCATTAATGGAAACATTTTTTCTTTACATAAGCATATTTCACTTGTATATTCTTTTAGTCTTCAATTACCCTCTTCTACAATTGTCTCCATATTAAATTCCACTTTTAATTTGCAAATCTGAACTGTTCCACAATCATCTACCAAACAATGCAATAGCCAGAAAAAACTAGATAGGTATCTTACCCTTTGAGCTTGCAGAAGGCAACTTCATAAACCAATGTTTTCATTATAAATTGTAGCAGTTCTCTAACTACCTAATAGATGGGGACTTTGTTATAGCTTTCTAGCATTCTTAGTATGGTCTATGTGGTGAGAATAGCATTTCCTTTATAACTCAAAAATTGGGCATGTGAGTACTAACCACTACTATGAATACAGTTCAAGTTACTCTTGCTTGTGTACCACCTCAACTCTACCATATTAATATTTTCTTCAGTTGGAATCTCAATCTGGGTGTTGTTATCTGCTTGGCCACTACTATGGATACAATTCAAGTTACTCTTGCTTGTGTACCACCTCAACTCTACCATATTAATATTTTCTTCAGTCGGATTCTCAATCCGATTGTTGTTATCTGCTTTCAAAACCCTTCCTTAGTATTCACTTAGTAACATACTCAGTTTGATTGTGATAAGTGTCTGCAAGTTAATGTAATTTTAAGAGGAGAAACAGACTTTCAGTACAGCGGCCACTGTCTCAACTTTCTCGCAAATGGCATGTGTTTGCTGCTGAAAAGGAATCAGTGTGTATCTAAGGTAAGGACAATATAAATGCACTTTCTATAAGCTGTAATGTATAACTGCTAGTTGAAATCATAGATGGCATCAAGACAATGTATTTGTCTTACCGCTAAAGGAATCAGTTATGTTATATGGAAATCATTCACAGAAAGCATCGTCATTAAGAGGGAAGAAATACAATCTAACTTTTGAAACCATAATGCATCTAGAGTTCATCCAGATTGCAGAACATATAGATCGGAGCAAATAATAGTGCAGCAAAAGTTTCAATTTTCTAACTACCTAACTTTCAGACTATCTATCCATAACCTTCAAATTCAATTTCTGCTGCTGGTCAAGTTATAGTTATTATTAAGATGCTATGAATTGGAAACTTTAGTAGATACTCATGCTTGTGAAATTTACCTGCCAAAGATCTAATGTTTTTATATGCAATATTTGGAAAGAAAGTGAAACTGACATTGTTGGCAGTGGACAGCACATCTAGGGCCCTCCCCACAATCAAAATATGGATTAATCATTATATCATAATTTCTACAGAATTTCTGTTATGTTGATTCTGGTGACTGGTGTTCAAAATTTGGAGCATGACACTGTCCTGTGTTTTTTAAGAGTATGCATCCCTCTAAATTCCTCGGGTTTGATTATATCGTCACATTAATCCCTGGACTATAAGTTGGCTGGAAGGGACGGTTTCTTATGCAGCATAATTCAGATAAATTTATATGAAAATATTAAAACCAGATTTATTTAAACAAATTCAGATATAATTAAAAAACAAAATAATAAAACGGATTAATCTAAGCAACATTTAACAAAGGAAAAAGACATGGAAAATACTAAACGCTACAGATACAACAGAAAAACAAAAACCATTCTAAGAATCCATTCTAAACTCTGCCGTTTTTCAAATCTGCTGAGCTAAAAAAACGGCTTTATCTGTTAACAGGCTGCAATCAATTGTTGTCTATTCAATTCCTACCACGTAGAGACTGTATTTAGCTTAGCTGACAAAATTAATCTTTCAAATCGTTAATTTTTTTTTAAATTGTAGCAAATATACAAATCTGTCGTGCCTAATAATGGCGGAAATTTCATCTCTCAGGGCCAGGCCTAGGCCAGTATAATGTTACATTTTAAAAATACCAGTTTTTCCGTGGCCAAAAAAAGCCGAAATTCAACTCATGAATGCACAAAAGAAAAATAAATTAAACCCTTAAAACCCTATTTTTTCAGAGCCTCATCGGGAACAACCCTGAGCAGCTTCTTCTTCTTAGACTTGGACATCTTCTTCAAAGTCTTGGGGTTCGTGATCTTCTGCAACTTCATTCCCGACCTCAATTCGTTTTCCTTCTTCCGCTTCACAAGCTCTTCTTTCTTCTTTCGTTTCTCGACCTTGTTAACCCTAATCTGCTCCTTCAGCTCAGTAATCCTCTCTTTGTAAGCCTTTGTTATTTCCTTAGCCCTGGACCTCTCTTCGAAAGTGGTGCGTTTGTGACTCACCTTGAGAGCCGAAGCACGGGTGGTCTTTGCCTGCTTCCATTTGCGGCCTGAAACTTTGCCAGCGATGACGCCGTCGTAAGTGGGTTTGCCATACACGGGCTTGTCTTGGCCTTCGACTACAATGGCCGATCGCTTGGCTGACGGCTGCTCGACCTCCATGGGGGTTTCATGGTCGGCTGAGCGTTTTCGCTTGTTCCGCTCGCCGCCTAGGCCTTCGTCTAAGCTTCTGAAGTCCAATGTGCACGCCATGTATCCTGCAAAAAAA
>WSFP011592309.1:0-10167 GCA_009831015.1 Picea engelmannii
CACTTTTGTGTTGCAGCATCTGTGTTCGCTTCCAACAGTCGTGTTTCAGCATTCGTGTTTCAGCATTCGTGTTTCAGCATCTACGTTTCAGCATCTGTGATTCAGCATTTGTGTTTCAGCATCTTTAGCTTCTATGTTCCAGTGTCTCTTGTGCGTGTTGTCAATCTTGACTGCTTCATAACCGATTGCCATCAATGACAATCCTTGACCGTCTTCGTCATCTCCTGAGTTGCAGCATTTGTGTCTGTGTTTCAGCAACTGTTTGTCAGCATCTGCGATTGTGTTTCAGCTTCTATGTTCTAACACTTGTGCGTGCTCCATAACCAACCGATTGTCATCAATGACAACCTTAACCTTCTGCGTTAGCTTCTGTGTTCCAGCTCTGTTCCAGCACTGTGTTTCAGCATCTGTGTTTGCATTTGTGTTGCAGCAGTTCGCATTTGTATTGCAGCAGTTCGCATTTGTGTTGCAGCATCTTTTCTTCTTAAACAATCGATTGCCATCAATGACAACCTTGATTATCTGCGTCATCTTTGTTGTAGCCATATTTCCAACATATTGCACACAAGTAAGAAAAATCACACACAAGCACATGTAAATACATTTGTAAAATATATGTAATCCATAAGACATAAAAAATATGAAAAAGATCCATATATATATCAAAAAATATCAGAGTACATGGGTGGGTGCAAGCACCTCAAAAATATGTCCAGTCAGAGTTAGGAGGCTTATGCCCTCAAAAATATAAAAAAGGTTCTCTCGGCACGTAAGTAGTCTAGCCTAGCTAAGGGCGAGGCATGTTGGCCATGTCATAGTGAACAATATCATTCCCCAAATGCCGAAAACCTTGGACCTAGGTCTGTGGCACCCTAACTATGTGAGGTTGCATCGATGGTGGGAGATCCTCGATCTCCACCATAGGGACTGTACAAGTGAGCACGGTAAGGTTCCACTCTACTCATCTCAATACTCTCTCATCCTCTCCGGCTCAAGGTCCCCCTGCTATTTCTTCTAGTCCAGCAGCTCCATCTGGTCCTACCTCTGGCTGAGGATATTGCCTAGTCCCCGAGAAGTCTATTGAACGCACTGGTCCCACATTTGTACATAAAAGATACATAAATTTCATATACTCTAGTATACAAAAAATGGTATATATGAAAAGACATAAAAATTAAATAACTTTGAAAAGAAAACTTACCCATCTCTCCTCGCTCCGCTCCGAGAGGTACAGGTAAGTCAGGATATCTGGAAAAATGAATCATGGAATAGGGGTAGTCCTCTATTTCCAGAATCTGTCGTTACCACCAGTCAAAACATTTGTCATCAAAGGCCTCGATGGTCCTCCCCACACCCAGTCACGACAACAACGTCTCTCATCTGCATAGTGTCGGGAGAGTGGCCTCGTGCCCTCATATAGTCTCTCAAGGACTAAGGTTGGGTACCGTCTCGAAGAAAAAGGAGCACAAAATGGTCCCAAACCTAAAGTTACGGTGCTCCCGTATCCGACACTCTGTCAACTGTCTCTTCATGCAATCCATCATGGTGGTACTCTAGTCGAAAATCTGTGCATTTAAGCACTGTACTACACAATGCATGTGCACTCGGGAATCTTGATGTAAAGCTACGGATCCAGTGATCCACCTAATAGGTTGTTGATCTTGTGAATAAGAACCTGAGAACCTACTTTCTCAGTACTAGACTCGCAATGGAGTCCAATCAACTCCTCGATGTTGTGTGGTCCGTGGGGAAAAGTGTTCAAGTTGAATGGATCCCCTCTCCTCAAGAGACTAGTCAGAAAGTAAGTGTCCTCAGTCATTGTATTCAATGACTGAACCTCAAGCATGAATGCCTCTGCGTTAGGATGCCAGTAATATATCAATGCATTTAACAACTTGGGTTGTTCCCTCATAAACAGACACTGGAAGAACTTTAGAAACCCGCATTGTGACAAAACAACGATAACAATAGGGTCCTTGGAGACCAAAAAATCAATTTTCTCATGCTCCCTCTCTCTCCAATGCACATACATCCTACAAACACAAAGAAATGGAGAGTTAACTCTTGCATTCCTTTTTTTCCCACTTATTCAGGGTGTACGCGGGCTGTCTTGAGGACAATCATGTGTACATGTGGGAAGCTTCTCTTCTGTCTGCGTGTACATGTGGGCTGTGCTTGGACAACCCGCGTACATGTAGGCCCAACCTCTTTAAAGGTCAACGCCCCCCCAAAAAACCAAAATAAATCCAAAAATGGAAGATTGAAATGCAAGGGAGGTTAGTATGTACTTACTTGGTCCAAACGGAAGTTCGTTTCGTCCATTGAATCTCTCGGAATCAACTATTTCAGAAAAGGGGTGTTTTTTGACTTTTGGTCAATTCTCAAATTACAATGGTGATAATGAGCTGCCAACTTTCTATTTATAGACTTTTTGGCCCCTTTTTGTCATTTTTTGGACCCTTTTGCCATTTTTTTCTAGCTTGAAAATCATTTACTATGGTTCTTGAGTTTCTCAGGGGATGTTAGGATAAGTGTTACTTTGGGTATTGGGAAGTTTCTTGAGAGTTGGGTCGGTTTTAAAGGTCTTTTGGTAAAAAGTCATTTTTCCAACTTTGTGCATGTAAGATAGGATTCCGCCTCCACTTGTTGCACCTCATTGTCTTTTTCACTTTACCATAGGATCGATCCCACCGAATTGAGACACAGAACCCTCATGTTTTCTGTAGAAGTGTCTTAATTTAGTGGTAGAGACTACCTATACATGGATGCCCTAGGTAGATCTCGGTTGCATTTTGGTGTCCATGCCGTCGCTAATGACTATAGGCTCGGGATTCCTTATTTTTTTTTCCTGATTATGAGTATGAGCCTCAGTTGCATGATTCATTATCACTCTTTACCTCACCCACGGGACTCCCAAAACACAATGGGTCTTCTTTTAAGCCCTTTTCAGACCCTCTAAACATGAAAAGATTGTCGAGCGATCTTGTTGACCTTCATGCTCACTAAAATAAAATTTGAAGGCACATCTGTCTGGTGGTAGTTTACCCCTTTTTCAGTCTGGATATTCAAAAGTACGAACAAGGGTATACTCTAGGAGCATCGGTTCGCTAGAAGAGTATTCTCAAGTATAGATTTAACCCTTTTTTGGGCCTGAGGGACTAAACTTATGAAAAAGGAACCCCCCACAGATTCCATAGTTAATCTCTTTTCAGACTCCCTAAAATTGAAAAGATAGCTGAGTGACCTTGCTTCTTCACAGTCGTTAAATTGGTCCAGAAGAACATCCCTTACAGAGTCCATAGTTAAGCTCTTTTCAGACTCCTTAAAAATGAAAATATTGTCGAGTGATATTGTCTTTGTCACACTCGTTAAAATGATTTTGAGTATACCCCTTTTTCGAACTGACTAGACTACCTTCGAAAAAAGTACCCCAATGGAGTCTCCTTTAATGCTTTTTCAGACTCTCTAAAAATGAAAAACCAACGAGATTACCTTCTCTAGGTTCGTTAAAATCACATTGAAGGATGTTATCATTGTGTCTTATTAATCACATTTTCATTCCTGCGTCTTTGGCCTAATTTTGGCTCCATGTTTCTCTCAACTAAACCATCTAAAGAATGCCTCATACACAAGCCTTGTAGCACTTTGCCTCTGCGTCTTGACACCTTGACCCATGAGGGATTTTTCCCAAGTGTCCTTTTCCTACATATGTCCCCTTTCTCTAACCATCAATGTGTTCCTTGCCCTTGGGACTAGTGTGTATGCAACACTTGATCCTCCTTTGTAACATAGCATTCTTTATTCTTTTTCAAAACTTTCTACAATTATTGAAAAGGACAAAAAAAATCAAATATACCCCAAAAAGAGGAAGGGAAAAGTATTTTATTTTTGTTGACAACACAATGAGTTTCCCTTGGACAAAGCACATCCTTCCATTTGTTTTTCAAGATCTAGGATTCAATATGAACTTAGGAATTTGTTCTCTCTACATAGATTTGTGTCCTCCTCCATTTGGTTACCCTTCTAAGACATTTGGAGAGTTCGTGTTGCCTCCTGCGTCATGAACTTGTGTCAATGCCATGCTCCTCGAGTCTCATATTTTGTCGTTATTTTCTCCAAGGGAAGTCTTACTAAACTTTAGTCATCCCTTGTGTAATTCGTCTCTTGTCCTCATGCCCGGCTACCCCAAAAGACCAATCAATTCCTTGCTCAAAAATCAATGAAGTTCTATGCCTGATCATCAAGATCCTCTTGTCTATTCTCGACGAGTCATCGAAGACATCTGGGTAGTGAATTTGTACACTCATATTACACTCCTACCCAAGTTTTGAATATTTTTAAGTTGTTGCTCGAGCTTTGAATACCTCATCTCCAGCCACCGGGTGTCATTGTCTTCTTGAAGATGGATACTATACACTTATATCTTTTGATTTTTGAGATGTAGATCTGTTGTGTACTGCTCGCGGCTACACTTTATATAGTTATATGACATGGATATATAGTGTATTTGATTGGAAACCATGATTTTATTTCATCCCAAACATGGGTATGCCTGCCTCGGTGAGCTGAATTGTTATTTTTGCAGATGGCACCTCCTAAACTTCGGTCCCTGGGCTCACTCGCATCGTACAGTTGTGAATATTTGTAATGTATTTCGGCCATCATATGCTCTTCTGACCTCACACATTAGAGGGCATCTGTTATAACCCTAAATTGCACCTAACATGCATACCTGGCATCAGGCCATCTAACTTGCTATCTTTACCAAGCCATTATTTAACATTTCTTCTAAAAACCATCATTTTGAAGGTGTACGTGCCTTGCACCATTACTACTCACATACACATGCTTGCTAAGACACTACATCCCACGTTGACTCACAAAATATCATGAAATGTGGAAATTTGAATATGATACTAGTTTTTGGGCTGTTACTTAACTGTTTGACTGCCCATAGCCAATCACCCCAACTGTTACTATCCATTTTGGCCTACAAAATAAGGGGTTGGGGTCCCATTGCACAGAAAATCACGAGAGAAAAGAAACTTTTCCCATTTTATCAATCCTCGTTTTCCCCAATTGTAAATCCCTTACAATTTCCCTAAGAGAGAACTGAAGAGGAGAAGAAGACGTGGAAGCAGTTGGTGCATGGTGAAGAGGATCCCAGGAGAAAGTTCGAGGAGTAGTGTCGGTCTCATGTTGTAAGTGAATTTTGTGAGATTAATATAAAGAAGTACTTTTTCCATCCCACCAAATGACATCTTAAACTTATATGATTTGTTTACATTTCTTGTTTATGATGTCCAACCCACTAATCCATATGTAGAATGCATGCTAGTAGTTTCTTGTTTGTCTTTTGATGAATGTAGATCAGCCTTGGGAGGAGACTTGCAGTCAGGAAACAACCAAACGCAAAGGGATTGACATGGGACACAGAGTTTAAGGTAGGCCTACCAGATCCCTCTCTCTTGTCTTGTATGTATGATTGTGGGGTAATGTTGGGATAGTGATAAAAAGTAGGAGACTTTAGATGGTTAGTTATGCCTACACTTTAGACCCTTTGTGTAGTCTGTAGAGGGGTTTTCCTGCTATACCAATGACAACTCTAATAATTGGGTAAACTCACAAAGAAAAATTCAAGAATTGGAAAATAAGATGGATGAAAATAAGGAATAAATATGAAATTTCATGAAGGAAATGAAAAATTCCATGTCTTTCATGATCGTTCAATATCTAGATGAGAGACTCCCTAAAGGAGATATCAAAATGCAAGGAACCCATGAAAATAAAGGTAGTATTCATATTGAACAAACTTCCAATAATAAACCATTTTCAACTAGTTAATCTAACTCTAATAGTGGAGTTAATTATGGTGGGGGTCCTAAATTCAATTTTCCCAAGATTGAATTAAAGAATTTTGATGTAACAAAGGTATTTACTTTGGTGAACCAAATGGAATAATATTTTGAACTATATAATATTATGGATGATAAGAAAAGGATTCACATAGAAACTTTGAACTTTGAGATAAAACCATATCAATGATATCAATGGATAGTGAAGATACAACACCCTATTTATCATTATACTTGGGGTTTATTTACAAGATACTTAGAAGCACAACATGGGAAAGTGTGGGAACATGACTACAGTAAATTGATAAGAATCAATCACTTAGGTGATATTGAAGATTATAATTCATAGTTTTAGGTATTTTCCATAAGGGTGGATGGCATAAGTGATCAACAATTTTTGGAATCTTGCTTGGGTGGATTAAAACAAGACATTAAACATGATCTTTTCTTAAGACATCCTCCAAATATTATGTAATCCATGAAAAATGCTCGTCATATTCAAGCAAAATATAAGGCTACACACAAATCTACCATTGTAGCATACACAACAAGAACAGATTGTTTTGTGGGCCATAAGAAAAGTGTACCTCAACCAACAAGGTTGACGCCACAATAAATGGATGAACGAAGAGAAAAAGGACTATGTTTTGATTGTGAAAACACATACAGTAAGGGGAATAAACGTAGTGAGAAGAAATTATTCTACGTAGACTGTGAAGAGGAAGAAGATAGAGTTCTTAAACCAACACGATTTACACCTCAACAAATGGATGAAAGAAGAGAAAATGGATTGTGTTTCAATTGTGAAAAAAAGTACAGTAAGGGATATAAATGTGGCGATAAGAAATTTTTCTACATAGACTTTGAAGAGGAAGAAGTTCAGGATGTAGAACTGCCACAAGATAGAGATATAGAATAAACTAGTCCAACAATATCTTGTCATGCATTGACTGGAATTAGTACTCCATAAACCCTCAATATATAAGGATACATAAAAAAGAAAAAAGGTAACAATATTGATTGATTCTGGTAGTACCCATAATTTTGTCAATTACAAATTAGAAAAAGATCTCAATTTCTTTGTATATCCCGCACTAGAATTTCAAGTAATGATTGTCGATGGAGGTACCATAAATTTTTTAGGTAAATTCCATGGCATTAAGCTCAGCATGGGGGGGTATTTTCTAGATATTCCCATGATTTTCATCCAAATGGGGGGTGATGATTTTGTATTAGGGGTATAATGGTTACAATCATTAGGAACATTGTCCTTTAATTTTCAAGATATTTTCATGAAACTTTCCTCAGATGATAAGGAAATTGAGCTTAGAGGTATCCAAGGGAAACCCTCTAAAGTGATAAGCTCTAATAACATGACAAAATTACTCAAAAATGGACACCAGGGTGTAATTGTACAATTGTGCTCACTTGATGTTCAAACATCTATATCCCCTACTCCATCAAATCTGCAAATAGTTATCAACCATCATTACAAGGTATTTGGTGAAATTCCTAAAGGTATTTTGCATGCTCGAGATCATGACCATCTTTATCATTTGCAACTAGGAAGTGTACCAACTACCATTAGGATTTAGAGGTATCTACATGCACAGAAGAGTGATAAGATTGAGTGCATTATATAGGAAATGTTATAGGTTGGCATTATCCAACCTAGACAAAGTTATTTCTATTCACCAGTGGTGTTGGTTACAAAAAAAGATGGTTCATGGAATATGTGTCCAGATTATAGACTACTCAACAAAATGAATATTAAATATAAGTTTCATATCCTTTCCATTGATGAATTATTAGATGAATTGCATGGAGAAAAAATATTTAATAAGTTGGATCTTCATTCAAGATATCATCAAATCAGAATGAGGCAGGAAGACATTCCTAAAACAACTTTTAGAACACATGAAGGTCATTATGATTTTTTGGTTATGCCATTTGGACGTACTAGTGCACCTTCAACATTTCAAAGCTTGATGAATTCCATTTTCAAGACATTTCTTAGGAAAATTGTTTTAGTATTTTTTGATGACATACTAATCTACAACCAATCTTGGGAAGAGCATGTACAACATGTTAATAGATTATTACAACTATTGGATGAGAAACAACTTTATGTAAATCCTTCCAAGTGTTACTTTGGGGTTCAAGAAGTGGAATATTTGTGTCATATTGTATCTCATGAAGGTGTAAAAGTGGACCCTAACAAAATTAAATCTATGAGGGAATGGTCAATTCCCAAAACCTTGAATAAATTTATAGCATTCTTAGGATTGACAGGTTATTGACACAAATTTCTCAAGAACTATAGTCAGATAACAACACCTCTAACAACATTATTAAAGAAGGAATTATTTTCTTGGACCGAAGAAGAAACCAAAGCTTTTGAAAAACTTAAGAGGGCTATGTGTACAACTCTTGTCTTAGCCACACCTGAATTTACAAAAACATTTATTGTGGAGTGTGATGCCTCAAGACATTGAATTGGTGTAGTTTTAATGAAACAAGGAAGGTCCCTTTCCTTGGAAAGAAGCCAACTTAAAGGAAAAAACTTAGTCAAACCAATTTATGAAAAATAAATGTTTTACATACTACATGCAATTCAAAAATGGTTCCCTTGCCTAGTAGGAAGACACTTCAAAGTAAAAACAGATCATGATAGTTTGAAGTACTTATTAGAGAAACAATTATCTTTAGAAGAGAAAAAAAATGGGTTACAAATATGTTGGGATATGAATTTGAAATTATCTACAAAAAATGAAAACATAATGTTGTGGCAGGTTCCCTTTCAAGGAAAGAAGAAGAAACAGAAGGTTCTCTATGTGTTATCTCTATTTCGCAATCTGATTGGGTGGAGGAAACAAGGATAGAATTCAAGAAAATTTAATAGGTATGTAAGATCATTCAAAAACTACATCAGGACCCCAGTTTAGTAGATAATTTTGAATGGAAGAATGATTTTTTATGATATTAGGATTACCTATATTTATGTAAGAATTTCCAACTCAAAAAGAAGGTATTTCTGGAATCACACACTTCTCCTATAGGGGGACATTCATGATTCTTAAAAACATACCACAGGATCAAGAAGGATTTTTTCTAGGAAGGTCTTAAAAATGATGTTCAATTTTGTTTGTATGAATGTTTGGTCTGCCAATAGAATAAGGGAGAGATAATCAAGACTCCGGATCTCCTACAACCATTAGCTATACCAATTCAATGTCGGTAAGAAGTTTCAATGGATTTTATTACATGTTTACCCAAATCCGAAGGAAATAATGTCATCATGGTAGTAGTGGATAGACTAACAAAGTATGCCCATTTTTCTCTCTTTCTCATCCTTTTAAAGAAAGTACAATAGTTGTAGCATTCATGGAAATAGTTCAAAAGATACATGGAGTCCCTAAGATTATTGTAAGTGACAGAGATCCAGTTTTCACAGGAACTTTTTGGACTGAATAATTTTCTTGTTTGGGTACTAAATTGGCTCATAGCTCATCTTACCACCCTCAATCTGATGGGAAAAATGAGATTGTGATAAATTTATAGAAGGATATCCTTGTTTCTTTGCATCTGATAAATAGACACAATGGGTGAAGTGGTTTCCCTTGGAGGAATGGTGGTACAACACATCCTTCCATTATTCATCAAAAATGTCTCCATTTCTTGAACTTTATTGATATCATCCACCATCCATCACATCACCCTTGAAAGAGAATAAAAAGATTCAAGCATTGGAGGACGACATAGGGAACCAACAAGAGGTCCTCAAACTATTCAAAGACAGCTTGGTTATGGCACAAAATAGGATGAAATAACAAGCATATAAACATCATAGTGAAAGGGAATTTGAAGTGGGGGATTGGGTATTTATAAGGCTACAACCATACAAACAGATGTCCCTCAAGCAACAAAATAAGGACAACAAATTATCACCCAAATATTATGGCCCCTATAAGGTATTGCAAAGGATTGGAAGTAGGGATTACAAATTGGATTTGCTTCCATTTTCACGTGTACTTCCAGTCTTGCATGTTTATTTCTTAAAGAAGGTCATCGAAAACAATCTCTCAGTCCAAACTATTTTACCAGAGATCAATGAAGAAGGGAAAATATACTAGAGCGAGAAAAAATCCTTGAAAGAAGAATTAAGCAACTGATAAATCGAGCAATTATAGGGTACCTCGTCAAATGGAAGAACATACTAGTGGAAGAGGCGACATGGAAAGACGATTTATTCATGCAGAAGAACCCATGGTTAGTCAATTTTTGAGGGAAAAACTTGTTTGAAAGGGAAGGG
>WSFP011592310.1:0-10167 GCA_009831015.1 Picea engelmannii
TTTCAAATATGATCTAGAAGCTTCAAGTTAATGGAGAAAAAATATTAATTTTAGTTTTTTACAAAATCAAGCAAATGCTAGATAATTCTTTTATTATTATTATTTTGAAATGAGATGCAAAATGAAAAAAAGAATTTAATTAATTAATATCACCAAATGATTTCATGAAAATAAGAAGCCAACCAAGATATTATTTGATGAAGTATTGAACCCATTATTCAAAATAGCCAAACTTGCTAATGAGCAAAAGAAAGAACACATAATCATAATTTAAACAAAAGTAAACATTTGATAAAAATTAACGTTTTGTTTAAATTGAGATTTTTATGCTCGTTTATAACTTTTGACATATACCCTTGTAATGAATGTCTCATACTACAATGAATGTCTTAAGTTTGTCTCAAAGCAAGCCAAGGTATGGAACTATTTGAAAAGGTTGATTCTATAGCTCATTATAATTATCAAGATTCTAATGGGGGCCCTTTAAATTTTGTAAAAATTTAGGGGGAGTTGTTGGGGCCCAACACGACCCTCGAGTCGAGGTCATGGGTGATCTCAAGGGGAAGGTGGAGCAAGTTAATCTCCTTGATATTGACTTAACAGATCTAGTTTTGTTCCCCTAGATGAACATAGAGGTCTTCTGGGAGATGGCTCCAGATGAGCTAGGAGGCATGCAATTCATGCAAAAAAGGAAATTTATCAACTTATTCAACTCGACCATCATGAACCTCAAAGACCTACTAGTATTCGGTACCACTGGAGAGGTTGTGCAGTGCACCAAATTCCTAATCAGCAGGGTGCACGACCAAAGTATTTGGCTGGATAGGCGGTATTCAATGCATGTTGAATACATCCATCAGCTTATTGAATTGTCCCTTGAAGGTGAGGATGTATCGAAGGGATTCCGGGGTCTTGGTAAGAACAACAAATAGAAAGGGGAGCCTAGCCTATATGAAATATTCAACACAAAGAGGGGGGGACACACAACAATAATTGACCCCATACTACCAGATACAGTTAGGATTGCATGTTACATCATAGCCAACAATTTTATGAGATCATATTACAAGGGGGAATGCATGCTAGATGCATTATCAGTAGCATATTTTGCGCCACCGACACTCTGTTCAACTTGTGTAGTTACCTGATGGAGGAACTAGTAGTGGCATGTGAGGAAGCACAAGAGAAGGGAGGAACCTTCACCTACAAATATATGTTGATGGAATTCACAATGTTCAAGTGGAATCCACCTATGGGAAGGGAATCAACATTACCAGACAAGGGTCACATGGTGAATATGTTCGAGCCCTGGTAGTCTAGGATGGATTTAGAGAATGCAACTTTCAACACCGCAACGTTTTCTATGTGGTACAATGGCCTGATAGACGCAACGGAGAGGCTGTGTATTCCACAGGAACTCCTCAACTGCAATACGAGAAACACTGCCAACAACATGAACCAACATCATACATTTGTATGGTTGAGGCATGTTACCAGGGAAGACTTCCATTCAAGGATGTTGTTGTTCTACCTAGATGAGGAGGCATTCGAAAAAGAGGTAATGTCGTAGATAGGAGCTAAGCACAACCCGCGCAAGTTAGGGATGCACTATATTCCACCTGTGGAGCTACTGAAGAAGAAAGGAAAATAAGAAGGGGTAGGACCGAGCTCAATCTCAGAGCCACATAAGAAAGAATCTTTGGCACAATCAGAATTCTAAGGAGCAAGACAAGAAACAACCATTGGATCATAAGAAAAGAACGTTGTCGGTCTTCCATCCACTGCCAGATAAAGTCGTGTTGAAAAGTGAGGATGTCAACAAGATCCTGAGTGCTATGTTTGTTACCAAACCAACGGTGAAGAAGCTCAGAACCAGGGTTTCGCTGAATAAACCTATGAACCCCCAACCCATTGCATTGGTCGTCCCCCGCACCTACATAGTGGTTAGAGCAGGCCCCATCATCCATATTTAGGATGAACCTGAGCCTGAAACATTTCCATCCACCATCATCACTGAGCACCCTCCTTCATCACCATAACCACAGTCACCAGCCCAAAAAACCACCAGTCCACCCCAAACCACAAACCCAGAGCCGATGCAACTCGATCATCCAAAGAAAGTGGAATGAGAACTCTTAGAAATAACCCAAGAGTTTCCTAAGTCGAGACCAGAAGTTTATGGTCCAAATATTGAAGTACCAAAGCAGAGCTTACAACCAACTGGTCCGAGCCCAGACATCTAGAACTAGTAGGTTGTACCTTTTGCACAAGAAAATGACACCCAAACCATGGAGGAGCCGCAAGCCCAAAACAACCAGCACATCCCCTCAATGGCCAAGGATAAGGGTGCCCAAGAAATCACAATGCAGAAAGAAGACGAAAGAAACATGTGGGGGATACCAAAGGTTCATAAGGAACCATTATCAACACCTGGCCAGAGTGCTACATTCACGCGAGAACAGATGGAGTGGGTTCTCAAGAAACCTAAGCTAATGCAACTATGCATAGATAGAACAAAGGTTCTAACTCTCTTACCCTCATCGGTAAGTCTGATTATCACGCTAGGACTCTCAACAGAGGAGAATGTAGATACCCACTCATAGCATTCAATGGTCAGTGGCCTTCCACTATGGACACGAGCACCCAGAGACACAACCCCTTCATCCATTGACCTTGCATAGTGGCCAATGACGCACTTATTTGGAATGATCAAAGCATCAACTGATCAACTGGAGCAAAGGATCTAGTAGGACGAGAGGTCTACTGAGGTCACAAGGGAGGAAGCGTTCCTTGCGTAAGCATCAAGACAACCTGAAGAATAGGCCAATATCCAGGTTGAACATAGACTGGAAAATGTGCAAGAAAGGCTTGTTGAAGCCTGGCCGGAGATTCGCAAAGACGCACTCCAACTTCTTGAATCGATTGATGTAGGTGAACCAGAGCATCATATTGCGATGGCCCAAGGATCCTGGACACAACTCGCCACTCGTACTGAGGATATGGAAGTGCATTTGTGATAGACTCAACAAGAATCATATCAGTAGCCTTAGAAGCTGCAAGAGAAGATGCAGAAGATAGTACTGGAAGGCAACAATACTTGAGCATCACTACACAAGTACACAATGAAATGCACGAAGATTTTTAAGGAATTCAGTGGTTGGATGGGCATCATCGCTAGATGCAACCAGGCCTTGGAGGATGTGTTCACCAAGATCCAGGTGTTGAATGACGAAGTTGCAACCACGATTGATCCGTTGGAGAAACAATAGAAGTTTGACCAGATCCAATAGCCGGACAATGAACTAAATTCTCTCTTTGAGGAATAATCCATAACAAAGAAAGAGTTACATGACTTCTGACCTGTCATTTAGACAATGTATATGTAGATTCATCAAGTTGATGCAACAACTAATTCCGAGTGGAAATCGCTAGTCGCATCCAAGCCAAAGGGGTGTAGTACAAAGGCGACCTAACAGTTTGTTGCAGATGCATCACTCCTTGCTAGGAAGTGGTAGGATAAGGTTGGAAACATTCAAGGAGTGAGGGAGCATGCCTTGGAGTTGGTCCCAGAGTTGGGTTATTCATTTGAAGAGGAAAAAGAAGAGAAAGCACAACAAAAGAGTAGAAGGAAGAAGAAAATGAGGACAAGGGAAAACAACAGTTGCTCCTCGAAGTTGTGAAAGAACCAAGCACTTGACTCAAGGGAGAGTCAAGGGTTCTGGTCGGAGGTTGTTGGGCCTTTCATTTTTTGGATAAGGAATCACGCAATTTTTGACTGAGTACAATTTGTGCAAGCTTCAGAAGAAGTTGGACAACAAAGCAAGAAAGAGCAACATAAATCTGTTGTGAAAAGGACAGTGCAACGCCAGCTAAGAAAAAGTGGTTGCAACAGAACAAGAAAACATACAAGCCAAGACAAAAGACACAACCTAGATTATATATAGGGATGAACACAAATTGTAAAGGGTTGGTTCATTTTTTCGTTCATTTTTTAGTCGCTCAATTGGTTTTATTGTCCAATATTTCCCTCTCTATAGGGTTTTTGTCAGTTGAGTCAAGAAAAGGTTTGCGTCTGTAATGTAATCAGTATGCCTTTTGAGAGATAAAGCTTTGTGACATGAGTCCATAGTCAAGAGTCTGTAATAGAGCACTATTTTATGGTTTTGATATTGTAAATGAAGGAAGAGTTTGAAGATAATATAAAGAAGGATCTAAAATTTCAAAATACGCTATGTCTTCTTGTGTTTTACTCATCCATTACAATAATTCTTTATGGTTTATAAGTTTGTAATGATGGTTCTATGTTTAAATGCTTTTCTGTAACATAAGTAGGTTCGATTCTTGCACACATAAGATTCAGATCTGTTTGATAGCTAGAGGTCTTGCGCAAGGTCAAGATGAGTCCTTAAGGTTATATGAATCCTCCTAAGTCTTTTCCTTACCCTTCCCTATCTAATTGTCTCAGCAACGCTTCAGGTGAGACTTCTTCTCTTCAGAGGAGATGAAAATGCCAGTGCTCTAGACTACTCGGTACCCTTTTTTTTGTAAACTAAGAAGGACCCCGGTCTGATCAAACTTGCGCCAACACCACTCGCCTTTGACTCAAATTTTTAATTACGTGATGTTCCCTTCAAGACACACTCCGTGCTCCAAGGGTGCCACTCACCTTTGAATAGTTTTGGTAGTTGTCCAAACCTTGGAGTCAACACTCCATTTGGGTGACATTGTGAGAGACTAAGGGCTTCTAAGGAATAATGATCCTGCCTTATTGCACTTCCCTTAGAAATCTTCGTGAGCATCTGTCTTAGTCTTCCCTCACGACATCGTGGATCTCTCAAACTAGGTAATCGTTAACCTACAATTTGAGCCACGGTGAGAGTGCTTGTAATATCCCTAGGCCGAACCCAATTGTAAATGTAAATACAAATGCACGTAAGCTGGTGATCTGTTTTGATATCATTTTTGTATGCACCTTTCATGGCATAGTGCATGCATGTACTGCGCCATAAAATGATGAAGTGTGCACATTCCAAGATACCGCGCGCAAGAACTTAAGTGCGCGCGATATTGAGGCCAATGAGCCTTTGTGTATATGATATGTTTTATATGTTGGTGAGCTACTTTTGTGATGATTAGGCCAAAGAGCCTAGATGTTAAAAGCCAGTGCACCTATTTTTGTATATGCCTCATCATTAATATAAAATACATCGCTGCGCATAGACCGAGCATGATAAAAGAGTATGGGGGACTAAACTCCACAAGTCAGGGAAACGGTATGGGCTAAAAGTTAAGGGTTAGAGATAATCTAGGGAGATTAAGTCAAAAAGGAATATTATATTAATATTTCTTAAAGTATAAAGTATGGATAATTATTTTATCCTAAGTTCCAAAGTTGGGGACAAGAGTTCAAAAGTAGCTTCCAACATGATAAGTGTCAAGTTGGGGACATGCATACATATTGTTGGGACTTATTTCATTTTTCAACATTCTTTCCATCACTCCTCCCATCATTCAGTCATCAATTGAGCCATACCATGAGCATTCACTCACGCAGTCAACTATCCTGCATACTTTCCTATCATTGTACCTGAACTCGTAACCATAGCCACTATGTTTGTGTATCTGGTTGGCTTGGGAGCTGGACTGAAGAAGCGGGTTGTCAGGATCGTGGGATATTGAAGAGGCAGGTTGTCAGGTCCGTTAGCAATTTCTCTCTGGATGAGAGAATTGCAGGGGAATTAATTTCTTGAAGGTGCTGAACTGCAACTACAGGGCTCTGAGACTTCATGTCCCGCCTGTTGCTGAAGCTCAGAAAGGAAGTGGGGTATCCGAAGGACTATTGAGCATAGAAGGGGCACACTTCCTGGGGTGGGACAGGCATTTGGGAATGAGGGACTGTAGGCTGTTAGTTTGATTTGGCAATTGTGATGGAGTCTTTCCTGTTAGCCATGATCCATTAGCCTGTTTAGGAACCCTTTACCCAGGTGGATTTTAGTCCAAGCTTAGGGGTGACCCACTTCTGAGAGTGACGAGCAGTGTTTTCTAAGGTTAGGAGGTTCATGGAAGGTCTGCACGCAGTTGGTGATATTCTTACCAAGATAAGTCTCAACTGTGTGATAAATTTACATGTTGCATTGTTATTTACGTATTTATTTTATGGGTTTATTCTATGTGTGGTTATAATGGTCCTTATATGTATGGGTAATGCCTGTATAGGCTACATGTATATGGTTATTGTTATTTCAGTATGAATCTATGCATTTACATAATGTATTTGTCTGCTTACGTTTTATATATATGTTTCCGCAAGAGTTCTGTGTGTATATATTTTTATTGCATGCAGTTTGAAAACAATTCATGTAGCATAGCTCAGTTGGATGTTGGGTATGTTACAATATGTTTCGCAGAGAGAATGAAAGCATTCTCTCGTGTATCATGGCCCGACATGGGTGGTCGTGGACATTACAACATAGTATCAGAGCTTTAGTTTTCAACACTGAGCCTGGATGGGCCGAAGAAGTTGAGTTGAAGAGAAATTTCACAGAGGAATTATTTCGAAGTGGCCAAATTTCAAGTTGCAGAGCGTCCATGGTAAATTTTAGAAGCAATGACGCAGAATTTGGAAAAGCCCCAATTTCTATTGTTAAATTCATGGGAAAAATGAAGAATTCAGCCAAGTGGTGATATATTATTGGTTTAATATATGTTCTATCAAATTCAAACCCGGAATTGGTCGAATTTGAAGTTACATTGAAGCCATGACAGATGGAGCGAGATTAGTAAATAAAATTATCGATTCGTGAATTGATTTTGGGAAATTCGTTCCAGAAATTTCAACCCATGATGGTTTTTTGTTGCATAGGTTGAACTGATGTTATCGGGTTGAAATTGAACGAATTTCATAGTTGCAGAATGTCTATGGTAGAAATTGGGAAAAAGTTAGGAAAAAGCCTCAATTTCTGTAGCGGAATTCATGAGGAAATCGATGTGCATAAAAATGAGTGTGCGTAAGTGGGTGCACTAAAAATTCATGATGTGCAGTGAAAATATTGTGATATGTAAAATATGTTGGTGTGCAGGTGCGCCGCTAAATTTTGGCGTCGCGCAGAAAAATGTTGGTGTGCGGGTGCGTGGTATAAATTTAGCATTGTGCAGTGTGCATACGCATAATAAGGTGTGTGCGCTGTGCACACACATAATAATGGCGCACATGGTGTGCGTAGTATTGGCAGAGCACAGAGGATTTTGGCTGGTGCAATGTGGTATATGTTGTCATGCGACAATTTAAGTTAATGTTGCGCGCAGAGTATTGGTGCGCGGTGGGGGCGTACTAAAATCTGGCATGTTGCAGTGTGTAGAGTGAAATGTGTGCAGAATATCAGCGCACAATATAAAAAATATGTGCAATGGGCATTAGTACCAGAACCAAAACTGCGCACAATGGATATTGGTGCGCGACACAAAGTAGTGCGCGCAAGTTATTGGTGCGACAAAGAAGCGACACAGAACGATTATAGGTACATGGAGCACGATTTGCCTTGTGTTGTTGCTGCGAATGGAAAATATGGGTTTACAGGTTGAAATTTGTGCGCACGAAGTCCTTTGGAGGGTGAAAAAAAACAAAAAATCATATATTTTTTGCGATGTTTTATACTGTTTGAACGTCATCTTTTTGTAGCGCGTTTTTTAGGCTCTTAAGAGCGTTTTTAGGTACTCAAAAACCACGAGAACAGATTGTGCCAAGGCACACTATATCTTTGTAGCTCAAATAAAATATCTCATAGAGATATTTCTAATGGTGTAAATCGTTCGTCAAACAGAGCTTTTATGAGAAAGTTACAACATAAACAGTGAAGGGTAAATTTTAAGACCCAACTAGCTTCAAAGAGCCATAACTTTCTGCTCTGGAATCAGATTGAAATGCAGGAGTAGTAAATGGAAATATATTGAACCATAGAATACATTCCAAGATCTGAATTAAATTTTTGGGCATGCTAAAGATGTTTAATATGGAAAAGAGGATACTTGTAGCATTCCAGACCAAAAACACGAATTGGCCTAGAACTCCAACAAGCTATAACTAGCAGTCAAGAACCCAGAAAAAGGTGAAACTTGGATAGAGTGTCCATGATAGGTATATGAAGAAAACAAATTGAGATTCTATGAAAAAACCAATGGATTAGGTGTGAAATTGCCTAATTACAACACAAAGTTGCGCCTAGTTGAAAAATGAACAGAAAAATTAATGGGAAAATTTCTAATAACCATAACTTTCTGCTCAAGACTTAGAATTGAGCATGTGAGTAGGCATTGGATAGGTATCAGAAATTGGAATATAAATATCCACCCAGAAAATTTATTTGGGAATTCAAGTTTCTAGGAAATCAGAAGAAATAATTCTGATATATTATTGAACCAGAATGGTTCATATTTTCATGAGATTGTTGAGACAGTTAGCCTACCAAAGTTTTGTTGGTTGCACATTTTGCAGAGTCAACAATAACTAGATCAAATCAGAATCAACACAGAGTCCATAGTAATGAAAGAGTCATAGGGGACTTACAGTCAGGAGGGTGATATTAGAGGGATGGATGTCCATTTGTGCATTGAAGGAACAAACTCCAATGGACATGGAGAAGGAAGGGATGAAAACATGAACATGGTAAAGACCATTAATAATTTTCAAAATGATGTCCAAAGCCATAAATATGATAATGAAAGGCTTATAAGAGCCAAGGAGCAACAAGATGACTTCAACATGAAGTTAATGCAGAGCTTGAACAGAATAGAAAAGAAGTTGGATAAGGAGAGTGGCTCAAGAAAATCAAGAAGTTGCAAGTCTCCCGATGAGAAAAAAAGAACAAGAAGTTTTGGTAGACATCACTACCACTCCTCGAGGCATTCCAATAAGAGAGCACAAAAAAACTCAATTCCATCCCCTTTCAGGAAGCATAAGAGTTCTGGGGTGGATGAGCTACCAGGAGAAATGAACAAAATCAAACCTCCTACATTTGATGGTAAACGAAAGAAGAAGGAATATACAGAGACATGGTTGTTGGGAATGAGAAAGTATTTTCAATTGCATAATAATTCTTCTCATGCAGAAGGTAGAATTGTCATCTATAAACTAAAGGGAGAGGCTTCATGTGGTGGGATCAAATTGTGTAGGTGAAACACATTAAAGAGATATGTGTTATTTGGAGGGAATTCAAGAAGTATTTTGAGAAGAAATACTTGACTAAGAGATACTATGACAAGAAAATGAAAGATTTGTTTGAACTCAAGCTTGGGAGTATGACCATAGATGAATATGAAGGAAGGTTTTTAGAACTGCTGAAGTATGTCTCTTTCATCAAGGATGAGACAATTAATATTCATAGGTATTTGAGTGGATTGCCATCATTCATCAGTGAAAAAATAGAGTATGATTATCCCAAGACATTAGAGGAGACCATAAGACGAGCTAAATGCCTATATGATCAACAAAAAACAAGGCCACCTTTCCAAAAAGATTGGGAAGACAAAATGAAATTCAAGATGGATCAAAGGAAGAAAGGGACTACGACACCATTCTTTAGAAATAATCCTCAGGGACAACCAATTTCTATAGAACCCAGAACAAATGAGATAGGGGGTCAAAGGAAAAGGCAGCAACCTATGCAATGTTGGGGTTGTAAAGGAGATGATATGTTTAGAGTTTGTCCTCATAGAGGTGAAAAAGTAAGGATTGTTCACAATGTACAACAAACTGAAATAGTGGAGGACATGGGAAGAAATGTACCAAGGATCTATGCATCCCTGGAAAAAAAGCAAGAAGAGTATCGGTCACATATTATTGAAGTGGAAGGTATGATCAACAACCAAACCATTGCTATTTTAATTGATTCAAGAGCTAGTCATAGTTATATAGATCCTAAGATGGTGGAAAGTTAGCATTTTCCAAGAAGCAAGCATGGAAAATCTTGGTTGGTGAAGCTGGCTACCAGAGCCAAAAGAAAATTTAATGAGATCATTAAGTCATGTATTATGGACATGAATGGACTGAAAACTAGGCATATTTGAACATCTTGCCTTTAGGTTCCTATGACTATATAATTGGTATGGATTGGTTGCATCAACATAATGATATCCTAGATTGTCATAATAAGGAATTCACTTGCTTGGATG
>WSFP011592317.1:0-10167 GCA_009831015.1 Picea engelmannii
TCGAGACCCAACTTTCACAAGCAATTTTTGGCAAGAGTTTTTTAAGCTACAAGGCACACAATTGCATCTCAGCTCAGCTTATCATCCCCAAACAAATGGTCAAACGGAAGTTGTCAACAAGTGTTTGGAAACATATATGAGGTTCTTTGCCTCTGAAAAACAAGACCATTGGGCTCAATGGTTACCCCTCACCGAATGGTGGTACAACACTACATACCATACAGCCACTCGCATGACTCCTTTTGAAGCAGTATATGGACAGAAGCCACCTTCATTTCTCTCATACTTATCGGGTACCTCGAAGGTCCAGGCGGTTGACCAAACACTTACAGTCTGAGAGGATATCCTTCGTACCCTTAAAGATAACTTGGTCATGGCACATAATAGAATGAAGCAGCAAGCAGATCAAGGTCGCTTTGAACGACAATTTGCAGAAGGGGATCAGGTGTTTCTAAGACTGCAACCATATAAACAAACTTCCCTCAAGGCCGAGCATTGTCGTAAGCTAGCACCCAAATTTTATGGCCCTTACACAGTTCTCAAGCATGTGGGACAAGTCGCATATCAGTTAGCTCTGCCCAGTCAGTCAAAGCTACATCCTATTTTTCATGTTTCATGCTTTAAGAAGGTGATTGGAACCAGGTGCCAAATTCAAACCAACCTTCCAAAGTTAGCTGAAGAAGGATCCATTTGGCTACAGCCAGAAGCAGTTTTGGACCAGCGTGAGCGTCACCTGTGTCAGAGAACCATCAAGAAAGTGCTAGTACAGTGGAAAGATATGACTCCAACATATGCCACTTGGGAACCAGCTACCATTCTACAACAGTTTACACATCTCAAGCCTTGAGGACAAGGTTGTTTTTAAGGGGGCGGACATGTTAAGGTCCTAACCCGCACATAGGTAGATCAATGTATTCGGATGTAATAAAGCTCAATATTAATAAGGCCTTTCAATAAAATAGAATAATGCGGATGTAAGAAGACCTAATAGAAGCTTCTGCTTCTAGAAGGATCTTCCTCTAGATGCTTCTCTTAATAGACATATTTAGTATAAATAAGGGTCGAGGGTATGAGAACCCTAGCTTGGATATTATTGTAATAGAGTGATGCTCGACTGGAGGTTTCCCACTCGAAGAGGCCTATGAACATTGCTTTCTAAATCAAAGTGTTATTTCTATTGCTATTTTGTATATCATTTATGTGTATTGTGAAGATTATGCTGGATATTTTACTGTTATTCTGCCATTTCTAGCATTTTATTTTTGTTCTGCATATTTTATATACCTGGTATCTTACAAACTCCTCAACTATAAGACTAGATAGAGTCTCTGTAATTCTTCCTATACGAGAAAACCTTGGCAAGGCAAGATGGATCATAATAGGGTGAGTGACTGCAAGGAAGAGGAGACCATAATAGTTCTTGTAAACTATTGGGATTATGAACACGATGGGTAGTTCTTCCTGTGCGAGAAAACCTTGGCAAGGCAAGATAGATCACCCGAGGGACTGTATAACAGAGAAGGGGATGCCTGAGCCTGGGCCTGGAGGGTGAGTGACTGCAAGGAAGATGAAACCTTCATAGTTCTTATAAAACATTGATGGGGATCATGCACCCAATGGGTATGTCAAGGAAAAACAATGAGCCTGGATAACAAAACAAGTATGTGGATACAAACCCACAAACTGCGCAGATAATTATTATGCTAAGATTATGAAATTTTCATAGAAATTTTATGTAATGTTTTCGCATAAAACTATGATTAGCGTGCTTGTTGTCCAAGAATTATTGAAAGCAGGTGACCAATATTTAAGGTCTGAAAAAGGACCTGACCAATGAAGAAGGATCAAGATTTCTGAAACAATTGAGAAAGGCATGACAAGTGTTTTTAAGAAAGAACACCAAGGACAGTGTTCCTTAAAGGGCGAGGGAATTATAACACCCTTGTTTCCCCCAGCTTGTAATTAATCATAAAATAGGGTTACCATGCTAAGGCATGTGGACAGTGTAAATGTATTATTTTTTGAGTTGCCAATAACTGGCTGGGGGGGTGAAGCCTTGAAAGTACTGGCCATGATATCACTAGACGAAAGAATGTGAAAACTATAAGAGAGGGTTCATTATATCAAATAAAACCAAATTTCCCTTGATGGGGATAATAAATATCCTTCGGATCCCAAGGAGAGAAACCATTTAATGAAGAAAGGACCAGTGGTTGAATTATCAACCACTACCATGAATGAAAGCATGGTCTGACTGCAGAATTTCAGCCCGAAGTACCACTGGGTATGACAAACCAAGCTAACCCAATTTCCCTTGTGATAGAAGGAACAGGATGGGTCGAGAACCATCCTGGGGAAAAGAGATAATATAAATTAGTAAGGAGAATGTGTGGAGCTCTCCAGTGGAGGGGGGAACAGAAGGCCGCAAGCTTGATGCCAAGTGAGCATCTGATAAACCTCACCCAGGGCCATAACGGAGAAAGAAATCTCGGAGAGATTACAGAGAACAAAACCCAAGCAGAAGTTGAAAAAGAGAAAGAACCCTTGAGAACCGCAAGATTTCCCTGGTGATATCATGGCTTGGCATGGGGGTGGCCAGAGTGCTAATAATGAATGCGTCTGAGCCTATGGTCGGGTGGAAGGACGAACACCCATAGTCAGTTAGTTGGCTACCACCTATAATAGATAAGTAATCGCATATCTTGTGTATTTAAGTGGTACTATGAATTAAAGTTGGATATCCTATGAATGTTGCAGGGATGCATATGTTTGCTTAATGATTTATACTGTACCCTTTTTGTGTCTGCTTGATTGTGTAATTAGGCAAGTAGGAAATTGTAGGAATTGGACGTGTTTTTATAATCGTAAATGCTTGCGTCCTGTGGTGTCTTAAGCCAGAGCCACGAACTGTGACTTCGTCGACCGTGGGCATAGTTTCATGTATGCAAGTCAACCCTCCCATTCATTCTGAGTCTCTTGGAGGATAGAGTCTGTTAATATTAGGAGAGGTATTGCAAATATGCACAAGCTCTCTGTGAGCCAAGCAGAGACCAAGAACCAGTTAAGTTCTACACTTCATGAAGGAGCGCAAGAGTAGCGCAGAAGACCCTTCTAAGTGTTAAGCCCAGGAGAAAGAGTACGATGCTCTTAAATACTTCATAACTGATGAAATCTCGGGAAGGATAGAAAGACCCAAGTATCGAAAGGGAATATCCTTTCATTTGGAAGATGAACAGATGAGATCCATTTGGGAGGATCTGAGGTCTGTCACGACCATTAGATTTGAAAGAGGAGCGCAAGTGTTAACGCCTCGACTCCTTTAGTCTTCGCAAGATCGACGAATTTTGGTAATCATCATGAAGGGGATGGATCCTCCAAAACCCAAATTCGCGATGCGATCTAGAACGTAGATCCAAGGATCTATTGGGACCCACCTTGACCATTGGATCTGTGAGTGCGGAGTTCGCGCGATGGGAGAATCACACATTGGTGTGATTAAAATTTTGAAACCTGAAGTTGCGATGTGATCTGGACCGTTGGATCGAGGAAGGTCGTGGATCATCGATCCGACGTGAGCAGATTAATGCAAAGGAGTACATGGGAGTTCGAAATTCCCTGAGGACCAATCTCAGAAGAGACTAACCCTTTTCAGAAGTGCATATGAGGTCCAAGAGGTGAACTTGTTTTAAGTTCATAATCTCAGGAGGGAAATAAAAAGTCAAGACCCATACATCAGGGCTCGCAAGAAGCAAATCGAAGGTCGAGACCTTCGAAATATCTAAAATCTTCCAACTCGAGGAAGAAAGTGAAAGCTCAGGAGGAGGAGCAACAATGACTATTGGATCAAGCACTGTGAAAGATTTGGATCATTGGGATCCACGTCCAGACAATTAGAAGAGCGCGCAGGAGGATATTAGATCTGGGCGGTCATATTTGAGCATGAATACCAACAGTCATTGGATCCCAAGGAAAGTGCATAAGGCCTAACCCTTTGAACGTGCACAGGAGAGTGGAATTGTGAAGTCCTGAAGTTCCGAAGTCAATCGGAACCGTCCATCGTCGGGGTTGATACGTGGCTTAAGATCCATAACTTCAGAGGTTTGTGGACAAGGAGGAGGAGAAATAGCCAAAGTAAATCCTGGTCATTGAGTGCATTTCAAGTAAATGCACTTCGGAAGGAAACGAGTGCATAGAATATTAAAACTCTTGAAAGTCAAAGAGTCGAAGTAGATCATGTTCGTTAGCAGACAGGAGATATGTGTCGATAGATTGGAGACTTCGGGGAAAACTACTTCGTAGGTTTCCAAGTGATCAGTGAGACAAACTTTTGAAGCCCCAAAATCTGGAGTGTTGAAGGGCCGAAGAGCCGAAGGTCTCTGGACCGTTAGATACAGAGAGACACATGGCGATAGATCACAAGCTCCGAATAAATTACATTGGAGTTTCAGTTGAGAATTGAGACCCCCGAACCCTGAAGACCCGAAGTGAATCTAGACTGCCAGATCCAGAGGGACGCGTGGCTACGGATTGTGGACTACGGAGAAATTTGTTTGAGAGTTTTCAGTTGAGATTTGAGTCTCCTGAAGTCCGAAGAGACGAAGAGCCGAAGTAAATCTCAACCGTCTGATCATCCAAAGTAGATCTCAGTCATGAGATCGTTCAAAGTAAATCTCAAGCGTCGGATCGTCTGAAGTGAATCTGGACAGTCTGATCCAGAAGAGGTGTGGCATGAATCTGTGGATTTTGGGAAAAGATATGAAGTAAACATCAACCGTTGGATTATCCGAAGTAGATCTTAACTACCAGATCCAGAGGACAGGTGGCGTGAATCTGTGGATTCCGAGCAAAGACCCAAAATAAACGTCGACCATCGGATCATCCAAAGTAGATCTGAACCGTCAGACCCGGAGAAAAAGAGGCGTGAATCTGTGGATCCTAGGTAAAGACCCAAACTAAACGTCGACCATCAGATCATCCAAAGTAGATATAAATGGTTAGATCTGGAGAATAGGTGGCGTGAATCTATGGATTTCAGGTAAAGACCTGAAGTAAGTTTCAACCATCTGATTGAAGCAGACACGCGGCAGGAATCTGCATACTTCAAAGGGAGTGAAAGTTGATACTTGAGAGTTTCAAAGTCTGGAGATGCGAAGGGATCACAGCCATTGATCCAAGGGGAGACACACGTCAGTAGATTATTAACTCCGGATAAAATTCATTAGAGGAAGGCGAGAGTTGAGATTTGAGACTTATGAAGCCCAAAAATCCGAAGCCACGAGAGCCGTCGATGTGAAGGTGAACACGCGGCACCAAATCTAGAACTTTGGAAGAAGAGAGAGGAGGAAAAGGTATGAAGACCTGGAGATGATCTCGATCATTGATCGAGAAGGGAGTTGAAGGACCATTGATCTGGTTGAGGAGGCCAAAGTTCCAAAGCGGGAGCAGAACCGTCAATTGAGGAGGACGCATGGCAGACGATCTGTCATTTAAAAGAAATCTCTCCGAAAGAAACAAGATTTTGAGAACTAAAACTCCTGAACTCCAGAATCACGGAGGAAATCATAGCCACACATCTGTAATGATAGGTGTTCACAAATCGTCGACTCTGAAAGATTGACGTATGGAAGAAAATAAAGTTTGAGACTTGAGAATTCTAAAGTCCAAAATTCTGAAACAAATTGCAGTCATTGATTTGAAAGAGGTTAGATCTTATCTGTAGCTCTGAAAGGGATAGATATGAGTTGTCAGTTCAAAGGCACCATCAATATCGTGAGATCGACGGTCCCGTAGCATTGCGGGGATCACATATGCGCGAACTTCAAAAATTTGAAGGTGGGCCGCAATCCAAACCATGATTTTGAAGAAAGGATACGTGGAGGCTCGAGGGGAATTGCAGGCCCAAAGGTAGTTTGGTTTCAAACCGCCCTTGGTCGCTTCCACAATCACGTGGTTATGTAAGGCCATTGCCCAAGGTCATATCAAGGAAGGCATTTATCAGAAAATAACCTAGCGCCCAGACTCTGAGATTTCGTAGGCGCAAAGGGGAAGGTCACAGGTACCATTAGACCTGCACCTAGAAGTAGAAAGGGTCTGTGTTTAATTACAGAGTGATACCATCAGGGTCTTAGAGAGTCGTTTAGTTTCAGAATCGAAGATCCTTGACCAGGAGGTTGGACTAGTTCCCCGACTTTCCAAATTAGAAACCATGAATGGAGAATCTCTCCTTTAAGAAAAGAGAAAAAAAATTATGCCCCGTCATGGGTGTGTTAGATCATCGTTTCGTATAAAGTGTTACATTTAATGCATTAGGCATTTACGTGAGGATAATGGGTTGAATTCAAATAATGGATCTTGATTTCTTCGAAGTTGTGCTTTTTCCCTTGTTCAACCTTGGTGGCCAACGTGTGTCCTAGTCCAGTGTTGTCACTCTAGGAGAGAAGGGGTACTACTGGGAGGAATTGATAGGGGTAATGTACCATTCCTTTTCATACTTAACATTTTTCATCTTGATTCCTTCTGATGTCCCATATTTTGGAAATGGATGTTACATGTACACCAAAAAAGTATGCGCCTTCATCCTCCTATGAGAAGAAGGGGATAGAATGACCAAGGTTGATGAAACTGGTAAAAAGAATAAAATGCATGCTATAAAAAAAAGGAATAATAGGATGACAAATGACAAATCAAAATCCAAAGTCAGCTTGAGCTCTACCCCCTCACTATGAAGTGAATTCCCCCTAGTCCTAATGCAATGAATGCATATCAAATTAAAAGTACTTATTACCAGTAAAAATAAATGCATGAAATTGAAAAGGGGACTTGAAAAGGAATAAAATAATATCAAAACGAAATAAGGAATTTGGAATGCACACACTACTGAGGAAAGGGTAACTCAAGCACCAAGCACTCCCTCTACAAAGGCACTCGTGGAGATGAACCTGCACGTGGCCTTGCATGTCAATGACCCATGACCATGAAGTAAACCCCATACCATCTCATTCACTTATTCTTACACTTTGAAGGGTTTCTCAGGAACTGCTCCTCTACTTGGGTACTAGCACACCTAATAAGTTCTTATGATGGTCATGCCATACCTAAACTTGGAAAAATTCATAAAGTATTAAGTTGGTGTGAAGTTTGAAGAAGATACCTAATTTGAATTGCTTATCTGGCTCTTGTATTAGATTGTTGCTTACTTTGTATGATTATAATGACTCTTGTATATTGTAATGGTTGGTCTTACTTCATTTGTGGTCCTTTATTATTGATGATGCACCCCTAGACAAGGTCCTCTTACGGACATTTTGATGCTTGCACCTAGGACGTTGCACATAGTAAGGAGGGCGTTAGGGTCTTGATGTTGAGAGATAGAATTCTTGATGGATTGAAATCCATTGAAGCATCCTCCAGTAGCTCATGGACCTTGGACATAGCATTGATGAGATTGGGTGTTGCAATTACAACTCGATGTGCCACTCAAAGGGCAGTAAGCCCATACACTTGAATGTTGTCCCCTTTGAGGAGATTAGGGTTTGGATTGACCCCAATTCCCTTGATGATGATGATGCACCTCTTTGGAGAGTTTATGGAGCCATTATCCACCATGATGTCACCCTAAAATGTTGGGATGTTATGCACATGATGATGATGTCAGGCTTGAGTGAGGCGTGTCTTTTTTGTGAGTCGATCTAGAACATGGATGACGAGTTGGCACCTTTTGATGAGGAGATTTAACCTCCATGGTGAGGAGGCATGAAACTTGAGGTATTTTGCACCTTTTGAGAAGAGAAATGGCCATTGGAGACTCGTGTACCCCTTTAGAGGATGATGTCACCTTCCTTGGAGACTCTCACACCCACATGTGTGATCTTTTTGGGAGACGTTTGATGTTTTAATATTATATCTTTATGTTGGAGGCTATTTTGGGGGTCAACTTGAGACCTATCCACTTTGTATCATGGTTTTATTACATTTTAGGGGATTTTAGAGAGAAAAGGTTCCAGGCTTGTCTCGTATTTATAGAGGATCATTTCCTCATTTGTAAATCATAACTCATCTTCTAGAGAATCAATTGTCTTGTCTTATTTGCTTCTTTTTCATCATGGATAACTTGTGTGCACTTTTTAGAGATTGATCGAGTGGATGCTTTGCAACTATTTTGTGGATGATTACATGTTAGGGTTTCTTTCATCATAAATGACTTGACTAGTAAGTGGGCTTTTCATGTATTTGATGGTTTATTCTCGATGTATGAAGTAAATGTTTTATCAAAGTGGTGATTTTGCATGTTATCTTATTTCTCTTGGAAAAAATTTGTTTTGAAACCCTAAGGAAGATTTGTAGTGGACTATCTTCCATGTTATTATTCATTTAAATCTTGTTGAAGGACATAAGGGTTCTTTTAGGGTTTGTAGTGGACTCCCTTAGCTTTTTCCCTTATAGCTTATGATTCTAGGCTTTGTAGTGGACTACTCTAGGGTTTAAACCAAAATCCTTGTTAGATCTCTTTCTTTAGAAGACATAGGATGGCCTCTTAGGGTTTATAGTGGACTACCTGAAATTGTTCCCCTAGAGAATCAATACTTATGGTTGCAGTGGACTATTGTAGGGTTTGTTTCTTGAGTCTTCACGTAGCCTTTGCTCCACATGAAATTTGTATGTTAGACTCCATATACCCTAGGAAGCTAGATGGCACTAGTATTTTCTCCCTTGAAAGTGATTTAAACCATAACCTCCCTCTCTCCTTGACATCTTAAGTTAATTTTAGGTTTAATTGCATTGCATCTCAATTTCTTGGTCATTACTAGCCTAATGTTTATGGTTTGTGACATTTCTTACTTAGAAAAATTCTTAGACATCAGTTATTGCATCAGTAATCATAACTGTCAACCATTAGGGCTTGACGTCTTGCACTCTTGAATTAGTTTCATGCTATTTTGTATTTCAAAAATCATTGGTTATTGGTTTGTTAATCCTTTGCTTGCATTTAGTGTCTCTTCCATTGCATCTTTACTAGTTTTAGGATTGTTACATTGCTACTATTATAATTTGTTATTTACTCAGGTGAATCATCTATTTCTTTAAGTTTTATTACAACCATTCCTTCTCTTTCAATAGTTAGTAATCCGAGGAATTTGCTTCATTCGTTTGTTATGGTAGATATATTTTATCGTCTTAGAAAAATCCCTCACACACACACCTTTAATTTGCCATGTTTCAACCGCCTTACCTTCACCTTAAACCTTGACTTAGTTGGTTGTATGAATTAACCAATATAAGGAGTCGTAGACTTGCTTTGACTTGCTATAGGATCCTTTGAGGTTTCTAGGGAAGCCTACCTTGTGTTGGATCTCAATCCTTCACTAAAACAAGGGAAGTAAAAGCTTAGGTGATAGTGGCAAATATCTCCATATGTTACACTTATATTGCATGTTGTGAAGTTGTAATGTCCCTAGGTACTACTATTATGAAATTCTCACTGTTGTAACAATATATATGGGTTTTCTAAGTGTTGACTTTCGTCAAAACACTTAGGTTGTAGGTGTCCTTTCACTACTAAAACTCCCAATTTGTTGTTGCGATTTTTTAATTGTTTTCTGAAGTGTTATGGGTGGGTTATGTATGATTTTAATGTGCCAAAAAAAACTCCCTTTTAACTAGAAAAGGTATGCAACAGCAAGCATAAAACCCACAACACACAACTGGTATAATTTGTTGTAGGTTGCTTCTATAAAATTTGGGAAATATTATGCCTAGACAATACAAACCAAGTGCAACATCTTCTTTGTTGAGGTACAGGTCTGTACGCAAGTAAGTCGACCCGACAAACAAATAAATAGCAGTCCCAATAGAGAGAGACAGTCATGTAGGTTATGGCAACTTGTATTTGGCCTCTATACCACTGTAAATTGCCCCAAACATTATTAAATGTAGCCCCCAATAATAAATGTCCTTCTCACATAGTATTTGACCCAGTTTTTGGAAGAAATCAGCCCAATAATGAGGTACAGTCTCCCAATAACAAACTCAGCCAAAGAAACAAAGGGAAATTGACCCACAATGAATCACTACAAGGAAAAGACCTTTTAGCAGAGGTTTCTAGTGTTACAAAATTGTCAAAAAAAACATTCACTACAACATATGTTTTTGATAGCGGATGTTTTTGCA
>WSFP011592324.1:0-10167 GCA_009831015.1 Picea engelmannii
TGTTTCTTAAAAACATAAGTTTAATAATAGATACATTGTTGTAGAAATAAGTAACTCATTATCATTCATTTCATGTTTAAGGAACATACTGTTAAACAATTGTCAAATTGACATATCAAATCGTGATAAAACAAATTTGAAAAATAGTCATTGGAAAGTTAACAATTCTTCACAAGTTTTGTTTTTACTGTAAAGTGAAATTCTAAATAAAAAAAATACTTTTGTATGCCGGAAGTTGAATAACTTTTGAAAATACAATTTTTTTTCTCGTAAAACAAGCAAAAGTGTAACCCATCTTCATGATTTCACCCATAATATCTTAACAAAAAAAAGGTGAATTTGATGGGGCAAAAACACATGATTGGCATACCTTCATTAAGGTAATAATTTTGGTATACATATTTATATATATTGGCCTTATACATCTTTTATTTCTTTTATTTTTTCTTGTCTAATTTGGTTGAAAAAATAACGATTCATTTTTTTGTTATAGTATGTTCTACCGATATCTCTCCCAAACGACTTTCACAACAATGTCAAACAAGTTATATATGATCTTGGAAAATACATGAGGTAAGTAGTTGTGATTTATATGAAAAATGTTCTTTCAAATTATTGTTGTACTTAATGACACATGTTTTAATTGAAATGTAATATATTATATTATGTTATGTTGAAACATGTTATTTTCTTATGTCATGATCTCATGTAGATGGTTGTCATTGAAAGAAATCCATGAAGATGGTATAAATTATTGTAAGAGAGAAATTCATCATTTAATGTGTGAAATGAAAAAGTATATACCTCCAACATTTTTCAATGCACAATAACACTACCTCATACACCAAGTTGAGGATATTGAAATTTGTGGACCTGTTCACACAAGGTCAATGTGGATGGTGGAGAGGAACTTGAAATCATTGAAGGCGTTGGTTAGACAAAGAAAACGTCCTGAGGGTTCTATGGTGGAGGGATATATGGTATATCAATCCATGGTGTATATTAGTTAGCATCTTCCTAAATTAGCAACGCCAACAATGCATGCAGTGGATCGCATTTGGGATGTGAACTCCATCAAAAAATTTGAAGATCAGAAGCATCTATTGGGGCAAGGTAGAATGAAAAAAGGGAGAGGTAATATATTAATAATTGTGAAAATTTATATTAATAATACATATAAAGTTTTGTTTTTTGTGTATATGATCATACTCGTTAATAAATTAATATAATTTATTTCATAAAATATTAATATTTATAATTACCTACATATTGGACGTTATAACTAATATTTAATATTAGTGAATTATGATTTTTTGAATCAGTTACTCAAGAGTGGGATTCACTACATTTATAGATTGCAAATAATATTGACTGGATGAATGTATGGATTGAAAGATGTAAACAACATAATGGAGGTAGGTTATCATGGCAACGACTGTCTGAATTGGTTAGAGAAGCTCGTCGTAATGGAGATGCCAATGTTACGCAGAGGGAAATTTATTTAGCATATGGTTTGAAAGATGGACAGGTAAGAAAATTCACCTATTTTATTAAGTTATTTTGTATTATATTAATGTGACTACATGTGTATTGTATTTTTCAGATACTTTCAAAGTTATATAAATATATGTTAATTTATTAATTGACAATGCATCTTTTACATATTTGACATATTGCAGTTGAAACAACATAAGGCTATGTGGTGCAATGGTCATAAATTTTGCATCAAACAATTGGATGAAACTAGGAAAACTTCTGATAGTGGGATAACTCCAGTAATCCAGGTCACTAATGTTTCCTCTAGGAGTGACAGACATCCCCGAGAATCTAAAAATAGATACTATGGGTATTGAAACAATATACTTGAGTGTGACTTTAATTCCTTCAAATTAGTTTTGTTCAATGTTCAATGGTATATGTTATGAATACATGAACGCGATGACGAAAGAACTCTTATTCAACATGCCAACGAATTTCCAATGATTAAAACAATGGTGTTTGAAAGAGGACATGATTGTTATGTTTTTCCAAGCCAATGTGAACAAGTCTTTTACTCAAATGTTCCAAGTGAAAGGGATTGGTCATTTTTTGTTAGATATGATCCAAGAGGAAGGCCAATTAAGTATACTCATTTACAGGAAGAAGATGATATTGAAGATCAAGAAGATGATTCGACATATTAGATAGAACTGGAATATCATGGACGGTCGACATATGAAGATGATCTAGATTTTATGAGAAGAACGAAATGAATACAGATTATTAATAGGTGCTTAACACAAAATAATAGAGATACAATAAAACTGGTTTTCTATTCAATAACGAAATAAGCTGAAACTGTAAAATGCAACGGAAACAAGCTTGCTAGAATGGTGGCGGCTTATCTCTGAGAAGAGATGTGACGGAAGCGCACATTCACAAGAAGAAGGCCTTTTTACAATAAGCAAGAATGCCAAAAACCCTATACATCTAGAAACCTAACCCTAGGAGATGAAACGCCAAAAGTCATGTGGGCCCCGTTTGGGTAAGCTAGTACATCAACTTCCTGGGGTCGTAACTTTTTCATACGATCTCCGTTTTAGGCGTGTGATAGCCCGTTGGAAAGGTATCACCGAGGAGATTCATTTTGGGGGATGAATTATTCCTTTGACTATAATTGAGGAGATTTATACCGAAAAACCTTCATTTAGGCCCTCTAAATGGCCCTAGAAGTAAAAAATGCTAAAAATAGCAAATTGCCAAAAATGTCAGAAAAATGTTTTGAGCCAGTTGGAAAAGGTGGGTGGCCACCGATATCTATATAGATCAATCCTCCCTCCTTAGGAATAAATGGTTTCCATTGCATTGAGGTCCCCCATTAGATGAGAAAATTTCTGCTGAATTTGGCCCCGGGTGAGCCACTTGCCTTGGTGTAGGAGCTTCCCTGCTTTGATGACTCGATAAAGCTGGATCCTTTGTTGTCGAGTGCCCTTGATCTGTCTGTCCACAATCTGATCATTGGATGCCTGTTGTATGCAGTCGGGGTTGAGCTCTGTTGGTGTCAATTGTTCTGCTACTTCTGAGGTGTCCAATAATGGTGGGAAATAAGGGCGAAGGAGATCCATATTGAACACTGGGTGCAGGCCAAGGAAAGGAGGAATGTTGAGCTCAAAAGAATTATCCCCCACGACCTTGGTGATATTTTACAGTCCATAACAGAGTGGGAGAAGCTTTCAATGGGGTCCTGTAAGGCGTTCTTTCTGCAAGTGCAACCAAACTTTGTCGCCCACCTGAAACTTATGCAGCACCCGATGTTGATCATGGAACTGTTTGTACTTGTCATTGGACTTCTGTAGGATATCCTGAACCTGTTGGTGGATGTGATGGATCCGCTCAATGAACCGGGTTGCTTTGTCAGCTTCAGTTGGAGCAGGAGATGACTCAGTCGAGGTGACCGCAAGGGGAAGTGCAACATCTATGCGACCCAATGGTTGGAATCCCAACCCCACTTGAAAGGGGTTGTGGTCGATTGAGATATGAAAGGCTTGATTGTAGCTATGCTAGACATAAGGAAGGCTCTCATCCCATGTGCGAGGGTTCTTTGAATTATACATGCGAAGGATATGCACAATCGTTCGATTTACAACCTCAGTTTGGCCATCTGTCTAGGGTTGGAAGGCCATGGATTTGGTGAGCTTGGTGTCCAGCAGTGACCAGAGGCTCGACCAGAATGTGCTGAGAAATCGACTATCCCGATCTAAGACAATGGTTTGTGGGATTCCAAAATGTACCCAGACTCGTTCAAAGAAGATCTTGGAAGTGGCCTCTACTGTGATGCTCTTCTTGCAGGCAACCAAAATCGCCATCTTAGAAAAGTGATCAACAACAACAAAAACATAGTCATTTCTCTGCTTGGTGGATGGGAGGCCCGACATGTAGTCATTTGAGATGGATTCCCATGGCATGTCAGGAGTAGGAAGAGGGGTGTACAAGCCTTGTTTCTTAGTGGTCGGTTTGGCAATAGCACAGGCAGTGTAGGACCTGATATACTTGCTGAACTCCTGTCGAAGTTTCGGCCAATATAAATTCTTTTGTAGCATCGACATTGTCTTTTCGATGCTGAAGTGTCCTGCCACCTGACTATAGTGGGCTTCCCAGATAAGATTCTCTCGCTCGCTTGATGGAACACATATATGGCCCAAACGACACAAAAACCCATCCTGAAGATGGAAATTATCGACAACTGCATTTGCACCCAACATTTGGTAGGTGGTGGTGAATTCAGGGTATGTCTCATAGAGTCAGGGCCATCTAGATGTCTCATGGCCATAAGATTCTAGCACTGTGTTGAGTGTCGCGACTGGCAGTCTACTAAGGAAATCGACGACGTGATTGGTGCTTCTTGTTTTATACTTGATGTTGAGGTGGAATTGTTGCAAGTATGTGGACCACTTTTGATGGCGGTCATTTTGTAGTTTTCCCTACGTCTGCATGAACTGCAGTGCCTTATGATTAGTGTGGATGACTGTCTCCTTCCCAAGAATGTAATGTCTCCACTGGAGACATGCTTGCACAATGGAGTACATTTCTTTGTCATAAGTAGTGTACTTACGAATAGTATCTGACAGTGTCTCACTATGATAGGCCATGAGGTGGCCGTGCTGAGTGAGACACGGCACCCACGACATAGTCTGAAGCATCTGTCTCAATCTCAAAGGGGTGTTGCAGGTCTAGTAATGAAAGTACTTGGGCTGAGCACAAGCACTACTTCAAATCATCGAACGCTTGTTGTTGGCACTTGCCCCACACAAATTTCACCTTACCACCACCCCTGTTTATTTGGCTGAGGACCCATGCACTATGGGAGAAACCCAACATGAACCTGCGATAGAAATTAGCAAGTCCCAAGAAGCTCTGAAGCTTAGTGAGTGTTGTTGGAGCTAGCCAGTCACGGATGACTTGGATATTGGCTGGATCCACATGTACGCCATGCTGATCAATGGTGTATCCCAGGTAATGGACACTTTCCATGCCGAAGAAGCATTTTTCTAGGTTGGCGTATAGCTTGTGCTGTCGCAGGGTGTGCAGAACCTGTTGAATATGCTGCAAGTGTTTGTCCCAAGTCTTGTTGTAAATTAGAATGTCATCTAGATACACCACTACAAAAGTATTGGTGAATGGTTGCAGGATATCATCCATCATCCTCATGAAAGTGGCTGGAGCATTTTTCAAACCAAAGGGCATGACCAACCATTCAAAAAGTCCTTCCTTTGACTTGAAGGCGATCTTCCATACATCTGTCTGTTCTATCGGGACCTGGTGGTAGCCAGACTTCAGATCAATCTTACTGAAGTATTTGGCCCCCGTGAGTTGATTAAGGAGGTCATCGATTCAGGGAATCGGGTACCGGTTTCTAACAGTGATTTTATTCAAAGCCCGGTAATCAATACAGAGTCGCCAAGTTCCATATTTCTTCTATACCAGCACGATTGGGCTCCTGCAAGGTGATGAGCTAGGGCATATGTGACCCTTGTGGAGCAGTTCTTGGATCTATCTCTTGATCTCCTCATTTTCTAACAAAGAGTGGCGATAGACTGGCCCATTGGGAAACGGTGCACTGGGGGTCAGATCGATGGGGTGCTTAACCTGGCAGTGTAGAGGTACCCCTGTAGGTGAGGAGAATATATCTAAGTATTCTTCCACGACCTTATCTACTTTCTTCTGCTGTGTGGAGAGGTCGGCCGCAGAGACCCTGGATGTGGCTGTGATCTTTCGTTTATTCTGAGAGTGAATCATGAAGAAGACAAACTTCCCCATCTGAGAGATGACCTTCCTACATTGCTTAGCAGAGATCAAGGAAATAGAACTAGGTGGGACTGCCTCGGGTATCCTGTACAATTTCCTGTTCAAAGTAATAATAACACTACGAGTCCTAGACTCATATACAACATGGTGTTTACATAAATAAGGTTGGCCCAAAAGAACATCACAAACTTCAAGAGGAGAAACATCACACAATACCTCATCTTTGAAGGGCTTGATGCCATATGACAATTGACACTGTTGGCTGATGCAGAGATCGCTTCCTTGGCGGAGAAATGGTGTAGGGTTGTGGGTGTGGCGTTGTTGGTAGGGCCAGCCACTTGATGAACTCTATTGAGATGAGTTTATTATATCTACCGATGCCAACGATGAAGTGTATTGGGGTTCCTTTTACCCACATATGTGAATGGAAGAGGCTCTCTCCTTCTTCTGGCTCGTCTGGTTCACCAGGCTGGATCTTGGTGGCAGCAACGGTGGCACTGGGTTCTGTGTCAATGATCCATCTTCCCCTTTCTGGTTCTGTCTTGGAGTCAAAATCTGCATCTGATTCAGAGGCTTTCACTTCGGCCACCAGTGACTACTTTGAGTGACAGTCAACTGTGTTATGCCAAGGACTCTTATGGAAGTCGCACCACTTCCCGGTATCTTTCTTTGTCTTTCTGGTTTCCTTCTTTGCTTGTGGCTTGTACTAGTTGTCTTGATATTGTCCATGTTTACTTTTTCCTTTGTTCGGTGGGTTGAGCTGCCCTTTCCTGTATTTTGTTGTGAGGAGTTCCCAGGCCCAAATAGCCGTGTCTTTTGTTTGAGCTTCTGCTCGATTTTGATGGCATATCGGTAGGCTGTGCCCAAGGATAAGATGTCTATAAATTCCATTTTGGTCTGGATGTATCTATGCAGAGCACCGTGATACCTGAGTACCAGATGTCGCTCTGAATATTTGATACCCAACTTGGTGTGCAAGGTATGGAAGATATTTGTGAAATTTGGCACTGCTTGGTCTCTTTCTTGCCGCAGTGTGGTCCATTTGGTATATAGGTTGTCATAACTTCTGACAGGGTAGTATTTTTCCTTAATAACATCCCTGAAGGATTCCCAGGTGGCCATGACTGAAAATAATGAGGTTTCCTTTGTTTCCTTTTGCTCACATAAAGTTTCCCACCAATCTTTGACATGGGGAACAACTTTGAGGAGCGCAAAAGTAATCTTTTCTCTATTCAAAAATTTATGAACAGAAAAATACCCTTCTAGTAGATTCAACCACTTGTCTACAACATCTGTGTCTATATGACCTTCAAATATAGGAATATCAAATTTTATTTGTACCTTGAAGGGGGTGGCACCTCCGTTCGAAGAAGATGCATCGCCTGTTGGTAGTCACCGAAGGATTTGCGTGAAGCTATCCATCATCTTGTTCCTCTGTTGCGTGAGGGCTTCCTCAATCAACAGTTTGAAAGGATCTCATATCCCGTCATCTTTCTTTTCTCTTGCCATGGGAGGTCACTTGGGCATGCGAGATCTTCTGTCCTCAAGAGAAACAAGCTCGAGACCCAACTCTTTGTACTCCGACCTCGTTGGGGACATGCGTTAAGACGACAAGGAGCAGACCGCTCTGATACCACTGATCCAAATTTTATGACAAAAACGAAATGAATACAGATTATTAACAAGTTCTTAACACAAAATAACAGAGATATAATAAAATTGGTTTTCTATTCAATAACGAAATAAGTTGAAACTGTAAAATGCAACGGAAACAAGCTTGCTAGAATGGTGGCGGCTTATCTCTGAGAAGAGATGTGATGGTAGCGCGCATTTTCAAGAAGAAGGTTACAATGAGGCTCTGAAGGCATTTTTACAATAAGAAAGAATTCCAAAAACCCTAGACATCCAAAAACCTAACCGTAGGAGATGAAACACCAAAAGTCATGTGGGCCCCGTTTGGGTAAGCTAGTACATCAACTTCCCGGGGTCGTAACTTTTTCATACGATCTTCGTTTTAGGCGTGTGATAGCCCTTTGGAAAGGTGTCACTGAGGAGATTCATTTTGGGATCTCAATATGCCTTTGAATATCATTTAGGATCTTGATACTGAAAAACCTTCATTTAGGCCCTCAAAATGGCCCCGAAAGTAAAAACTGCTAAAAATAGTAAATTGCCAAAAATGTCAGAAAACTATTTTGAGCCAATTGGAAAAGGTGGGTGTCCATAGATATCCATATGGATCAGAAGAAGATGAATAAGATCATGATCCAGGCATAGGAGACAATATTGCAATTCTTGATGATGATGTCGATGAAAATATGCTCGAAAATGACATTGATGATGATGATGATATCATTAATCTTTTCAAGATCATTTCTGAACCAGATGATGATACATATGTCGAGTTTGATGAAGAATATCAAGATACAGAATAAGGATGATTACACAGATGTTGAGGTTGGATTAGGTACGTGACTATATAATATTTTAGTTCGTATGAATTGTTCTCTTAAAATAATTAACTTATAATGTCATGGGTTAATTACATGTTTTTAAGTTTTATGCGACATTTTTATATCCTGTGTTACATGTTTTTTAATTATTATGTGAAACCCAAAAATAGTTTCCAATATACTAAAGTACATGGTAGACTAAAAATATCATTTAGAAACACATAATTTCATGTACCTTCATTAATTTTTGTTTTTGTAGTTTCTATGCATGAATCTTAATAGGACGTTGCTTTCGATTATTTTCTATTTTATAGATTGCATTTTCGGGATCAATTGAGAGTGATGTGAGGGGGACGGGAGGGGCCATATGAGCTTCCACCTTCACATGGTTGGCCTTTTTCAGTAGAGGATAAATTATTCTTGAAACCAAGAGAATCTCTTTCATTTTTATACCATCATGATCGTATAAGATCTCATCAATATTGTTGTCACAGTATTACATCAATGAAATTTCAATGAACGTGTTTGTCATTTCTATAGAATTTTTTTTGAAACCCTAATTTTATTTCAAGGTACACAATTTGGTTGACGAAAGTTTTAAGTTTGCATCAGTCTTTCTTCATTTTTATTTTAGGTTCTACATTAATGTATATACAATGTATCTGTGTCATAGTTGTACTGATGAAAAATCCCTCTTTTTCATTGATTGCTTAATCAACGCAATAAAAATACTCCCTTACTGTACTAGATTATGGGAAATGTGTAATGTCAAATGAATTTTACAAGGAACGAAAATTGTATGAGGACTAGACACTAGCAACAGTGACGACGATTCCTCAATTCGAGTCTTGTTCTCTGTTTTATGCCTAATTGCAAGTTGCATCCCAAACCATTTCGAGGACTCTTGGCAATTCCTCCTTGGGGAATAAAATCCTAACAAAGAATCATTTTTGAGTTCCATGAGATGTTTCATGATTTTTTATCCATGGAATAGGTGACCACATTTTCTATCCACTCCTGAGGCATGGTTTTGTAAATTGGATCCCTAAATCCAAATGTTGCATTGCTTCTTAGTGATAAAAGAACTAATTATCAAAATCGATGAAAAAAACAACTTTTGAGGGGTTGGAACTGGGAGTGAGGGGTTCTCTGGCTAAAATTATATGCTAGGAATCCAACAGAGACGATAGTTCCTCAATCTGAGTCTCGGTTTTCGTTTTGTGCCCAATTGCAAGTCAACTACACCAATTTCAAAGATTGCACAAATTTCAACTTCACATTGAGTTTAACAACCACTACTTCCTACATAATAATGTGGGTTTCACTATTGTTAACCATCTCCATAACTAACTTATTATTCAACTTGGATTTAACAAAACTAATATTTGTATAGTTCTACTCTTGGCTTGAACAAAAATAATATTTGTATAGTTCTACTCTTGGCTTGCCTTAAACATATTGCCAACTAAATAACCCAAGATTTGCAACATACCAACTGATGGTTGGATTTATTACTCCATATCATTGACCCTCATCTTCAATGGACATTTCTTATAATAATTCTAATTTGCACAAATTGAACAAACAACAACCTTACCACTATTGTTTTCTTAGATCCATATGATAAAATTGTCATGTCCTTAGTGCTATCACATTAATATGTCCTTAATATGTCCAAAATGAAGAGGGATATCACATTAAATTAGGTGGTTTACCACTAATATTGGTAGTTGCACCCTAGTCTAATTGTGTATCCAAAACTAAAGATATAAAATTTTTATTTAGAACTTTGAATATAGAAAAAAAAGTTCATAAATTGGAACTATCATGATGATGGACTACTCACTAACAACACATGCACATGCAACTAAAGGTACTACCAAACAGGTACCTATCAGATATTTCTTCGTTGAGTGATGAAAGCTTAGGA
>WSFP011592331.1:0-10167 GCA_009831015.1 Picea engelmannii
TTTCAAATATGATCTAGAAGCTTCAAGTTAATGGAGAAAAAATATTAATTTTAGTTTTTTACAAAATCAAGCAAATGCTAGATAATTCTTTTATTATTATTATTTTGAAATGAGATGCAAAATGAAAAAAAGAATTTAATTAATTAATATCACCAAATGATTTCATGAAAATAAGAAGCCAACCAAGATATTATTTGATGAAGTATTGAACCCATTATTCAAAATAGCCAAACTTGCTAATGAGCAAAAGAAAGAACACATAATCATAATTTAAACAAAAGTAAACATTTGATAAAAATTAACGTTTTGTTTAAATTGAGATTTTTATGCTCGTTTATAACTTTTGACATATACCCTTGTAATGAATGTCTCATACTACAATGAATGTCTTAAGTTTGTCTCAAAGCAAGCCAAGGTATGGAACTATTTGAAAAGGTTGATTCTATAGCTCATTATAATTATCAAGATTCTAATGGGGGCCCTTTAAATTTTGTAAAAATTTAGGGGGAGTTGTTGGGGCCTAACACGACCCCCGAGTCGAGGTCATGGGTGATCTCAAGGGGAAGGTGGAGCAATTTAATCTCCTTGATATTGACTTAACATATCTAGTTTTGTTCCCCTAGATGAACATAGAGGTCTTCTGGGAGATGGCTCCAAATGAGCTAGGAGGCATGCAATTCATGCAAAAAAGGAAATTTATCAACTTATTCAACTCGACCATCATGAACCTCAGAGACCTACTAGTATTCGGTACCACTGGAGAGGTTGTGCAGTGCACCAAATTCCTAATCAGCAGGGTGCACGACCAAATTATTTGGCTGGATAGGTGGTATTCAATGCATGTTGAATACATCCATCAGCTTATTGAATTGTCCCTTGAAGGTGAGGATGTATCAAAGGGATTCCGGGGTCTTGGTAAGAACGAAAAATAGAAAGGGGAGCCTAGCCTATATGAAATATTCAACACAAAGAGGGGGGGACACACAACAATAATTGACCCCATACTACCAGATACAGTTAGGATTGCCTGTTACATCATAGCCAACAATTTTATGAGATCATATTACAAGGGGGAATGCACGCTAGATGCATTATCAGTAGCATATTTTGCGCCACCGACACTCTGTTCAACTTGTGTAGTTACCTGATGGAGTAACTAGTAGTGGCATGTGAGGAAGCACAAGAGAAGGGAGGAACCTTCACCTACAAATATATGTTGATGGAATTCACAATGTTCAAGTGGAATCCACCTATGGGAAGGGCATCAACATTACCATACAAGGGTCACATGGTGAATATGTTCGAGCCCTGGCAGTCCAGGATGGATTCAGAGAATGCAACTTTCAACACCGCAACGTTTTCTATGTGGTACAATGGCCTGATAGACGCAACAGAGAGGTTGTGTATTCCACAGGAACTCCTCAACTGCAATACGAGAAACACTGCCAACAACATGAACCAACATCATACATTTGTATGGCTGAGGCATGTTACCAGGGAAGACTTTCATTCAAGGATGTTGTTGTTCTACCTAGATGAGGAGGCATTCGAAAAAGAGGTAATGTCATAGATAGGAGCTAAGCACAACCCGCGCAAGTTAGGGATGCACTATATTCCACCTGTGGAGCTACTGAAGAAGAAAGGAAAATAAGAAGGGGTAGGACCGAGCTCAATCTCAGAGCCACATAAGAAAGAATCTTTGGCACAATCAGAATTCTAAGGAGCAAGACAAGAAACAACCATTGGATCATAAGAAAAGAACGTTGTCGGTCTTCCATCCACTGCCAGATAAAGTCGTGTTGAAAAGTGAGGATGTCAACAAGATCCTGAGTGCTATGTTTGTTACCAAACCAACGGTGAAGAAGCTCAGAACCAGGGTTTCGCTGAATAAACCTATGAACCCCCAACCCATTGCATTGGTCGTCCCCCGCACCTACATAGTGGTTAGAGCAGGCCCCATCATCCATATTTAGGATGAACCTGAGCCTGAAACATTTCCATCCACCATCATCACTGAGCACCCTCCTTCATCACCATAACCACAGTCACCAGCCCAAAAAACCACCAGTCCACCCCAAACCACAAACCCAGAGCCGATGCAACTCGATCATCCAAAGAAAGTGGAATGAGAACTCTTAGAAATAACCCAAGAGTTTCCTAAGTCGAGACCAGAAGTTTATGGTCCAAATATTGAAGTACCAAAGCAGAGCTTACAACCAACTGGTCCGAGCCCAGACATCTAGAACTAGTAGGTTGTACCTTTTGCACAAGAAAATGACACCCAAACCATGGAGGAGCCGCAAGCCCAAAACAACCAGCACATCCCCTCAATGGCCAAGGATAAGGGTGCCCAAGAAATCACAATGCAGAAAGAAGACGAAAGAAACATGTGGGGGATACCAAAGGTTCATAAGGAACCATTATCAACACCTGGCCAGAGTGCTACATTCACGCGAGAACAGATGGAGTGGGTTCTCAAGAAACCTAAGCTAATGCAACTATGCATAGATAGAACAAAGGTTCTAACTCTCTTACCCTCATCGGTAAGTCTGATTATCACGCTAGGACTCTCAACAGAGGAGAATGTAGATACCCACTCATAGCATTCAATGGTCAGTGGCCTTCCACTATGGACACGAGCACCCAGAGACACAACCCCTTCATCCATTGACCTTGCATAGTGGCCAATGACGCACTTATTTGGAATGATCAAAGCATCAACTGATCAACTGGAGCAAAGGATCTAGTAGGACGAGAGGTCTACTGAGGTCACAAGGGAGGAAGCGTTCCTTGCGTAAGCATCAAGACAACCTGAAGAATAGGCCAATATCCAGGTTGAACATAGACTGGAAAATGTGCAAGAAAGGCTTGTTGAAGCCTGGCCGGAGATTCGCAAAGACGCACTCCAACTTCTTGAATCGATTGATGTAGGTGAACCAGAGCATCATATTGCGATGGCCCAAGGATCCTGGACACAACTCGCCACTCGTACTGAGGATATGGAAGTGCATTTGTGATAGACTCAACAAGAATCATATCAGTAGCCTTAGAAGCTGCAAGAGAAGATGCAGAAGATAGTACTGGAAGGCAACAATACTTGAGCATCACTACACAAGTACACAATGAAATGCACGAAGATTTTTAAGGAATTCAGTGGTTGGATGGGCATCATCGCTAGATGCAACCAGGCCTTGGAGGATGTGTTCACCAAGATCCAGGTGTTGAATGACGAAGTTGCAACCACGATTGATCCGTTGGAGAAACAATAGAAGTTTGACCAGATCCAATAGCCGGACAATGAACTAAATTCTCTCTTTGAGGAATAATCCATAACAAAGAAAGAGTTACATGACTTCTGACCTGTCATTTAGACAATGTATATGTAGATTCATCAAGTTGATGCAACAACTAATTCCGAGTGGAAATCGCTAGTCGCATCCAAGCCAAAGGGGTGTAGTACAAAGGCGACCTAACAGTTTGTTGCAGATGCATCACTCCTTGCTAGGAAGTGGTAGGATAAGGTTGGAAACATTCAAGGAGTGAGGGAGCATGCCTTGGAGTTGGTCCCAGAGTTGGGTTATTCATTTGAAGAGGAAAAAGAAGAGAAAGCACAACAAAAGAGTAGAAGGAAGAAGAAAATGAGGACAAGGGAAAACAACAGTTGCTCCTCGAAGTTGTGAAAGAACCAAGCACTTGACTCAAGGGAGAGTCAAGGGTTCTGGTCGGAGGTTGTTGGGCCTTTCATTTTTTGGATAAGGAATCACGCAATTTTTGACTGAGTACAATTTGTGCAAGCTTCAGAAGAAGTTGGACAACAAAGCAAGAAAGAGCAACATAAATCTGTTGTGAAAAGGACAGTGCAACGCCAGCTAAGAAAAAGTGGTTGCAACAGAACAAGAAAACATACAAGCCAAGACAAAAGACACAACCTAGATTATATATAGGGATGAACACAAATTGTAAAGGGTTGGTTCATTTTTTCGTTCATTTTTTAGTCGCTCAATTGGTTTTATTGTCCAATATTTCCCTCTCTATAGGGTTTTTGTCAGTTGAGTCAAGAAAAGGTTTGCGTCTGTAATGTAATCAGTATGCCTTTTGAGAGATAAAGCTTTGTGACATGAGTCCATAGTCAAGAGTCTGTAATAGAGCACTATTTTATGGTTTTGATATTGTAAATGAAGGAAGAGTTTGAAGATAATATAAAGAAGGATCTAAAATTTCAAAATACGCTATGTCTTCTTGTGTTTTACTCATCCATTACAATAATTCTTTATGGTTTATAAGTTTGTAATGATGGTTCTATGTTTAAATGCTTTTCTGTAACATAAGTAGGTTCGATTCTTGCACACATAAGATTCAGATCTGTTTGATAGCTAGAGGTCTTGCGCAAGGTCAAGATGAGTCCTTAAGGTTATATGAATCCTCCTAAGTCTTTTCCTTACCCTTCCCTATCTAATTGTCTCAGCAACGCTTCAGGTGAGACTTCTTCTCTTCAGAGGAGATGAAAATGCCAGTGCTCTAGACTACTCGGTACCCTTTTTTTTGTAAACTAAGAAGGACCCCGGTCTGATCAAACTTGCGCCAACACCACTCGCCTTTGACTCAAATTTTTAATTACGTGATGTTCCCTTCAAGACACACTCCGTGCTCCAAGGGTGCCACTCACCTTTGAATAGTTTTGGTAGTTGTCCAAACCTTGGAGTCAACACTCCATTTGGGTGACATTGTGAGAGACTAAGGGCTTCTAAGGAATAATGATCCTGCCTTATTGCACTTCCCTTAGAAATCTTCGTGAGCATCTGTCTTAGTCTTCCCTCACGACATCGTGGATCTCTCAAACTAGGTAATCGTTAACCTACAATTTGAGCCACGGTGAGAGTGCTTGTAATATCCCTAGGCCGAACCCAATTGTAAATGTAAATACAAATGCACGTAAGCTGGTGATCTGTTTTGATATCATTTTTGTATGCACCTTTCATGGCATAGTGCATGCATGTACTGCGCCATAAAATGATGAAGTGTGCACATTCCAAGATACCGCGCGCAAGAACTTAAGTGCGCGCGATATTGAGGCCAATGAGCCTTTGTGTATATGATATGTTTTATATGTTGGTGAGCTACTTTTGTGATGATTAGGCCAAAGAGCCTAGATGTTAAAAGCCAGTGCACCTATTTTTGTATATGCCTCATCATTAATATAAAATACATCGCTGCGCATAGACCGAGCATGATAAAAGAGTATGGGGGACTAAACTCCACAAGTCAGGGAAACGGTATGGGCTAAAAGTTAAGGGTTAGAGATAATCTAGGGAGATTAAGTCAAAAAGGAATATTATATTAATATTTCTTAAAGTATAAAGTATGGATAATTATTTTATCCTAAGTTCCAAAGTTGGGGACAAGAGTTCAAAAGTAGCTTCCAACATGATAAGTGTCAAGTTGGGGACATGCATACATATTGTTGGGACTTATTTCATTTTTCAACATTCTTTCCATCACTCCTCCCATCATTCAGTCATCAATTGAGCCATACCATGAGCATTCACTCACGCAGTCAACTATCCTGCATACTTTCCTATCATTGTACCTGAACTCGTAACCATAGCCACTATGTTTGTGTATCTGGTTGGCTTGGGAGCTGGACTGAAGAAGCGGGTTGTCAGGATCGTGGGATATTGAAGAGGCAGGTTGTCAGGTCCGTTAGCAATTTCTCTCTGGATGAGAGAATTGCAGGGGAATTAATTTCTTGAAGGTGCTGAACTGCAACTACAGGGCTCTGAGACTTCATGTCCCGCCTGTTGCTGAAGCTCAGAAAGGAAGTGGGGTATCCGAAGGACTATTGAGCATAGAAGGGGCACACTTCCTGGGGTGGGACAGGCATTTGGGAATGAGGGACTGTAGGCTGTTAGTTTGATTTGGCAATTGTGATGGAGTCTTTCCTGTTAGCCATGATCCATTAGCCTGTTTAGGAACCCTTTACCCAGGTGGATTTTAGTCCAAGCTTAGGGGTGACCCACTTCTGAGAGTGACGAGCAGTGTTTTCTAAGGTTAGGAGGTTCATGGAAGGTCTGCACGCAGTTGGTGATATTCTTACCAAGATAAGTCTCAACTGTGTGATAAATTTACATGTTGCATTGTTATTTACGTATTTATTTTATGGGTTTATTCTATGTGTGGTTATAATGGTCCTTATATGTATGGGTAATGCCTGTATAGGCTACATGTATATGGTTATTGTTATTTCAGTATGAATCTATGCATTTACATAATGTATTTGTCTGCTTACGTTTTATATATATGTTTCCGCAAGAGTTCTGTGTGTATATATTTTTATTGCATGCAGTTTGAAAACAATTCATGTAGCATAGCTCAGTTGGATGTTGGGTATGTTACAATATGTTTCGCAGAGAGAATGAAAGCATTCTCTCGTGTATCATGGCCCGACATGGGTGGTCGTGGACATTACAACATAGTATCAGAGCTTTAGTTTTCAACACTGAGCCTGGATGGGCCGAAGAAGTTGAGTTGAAGAGAAATTTCACAGAGGAATTATTTCGAAGTGGCCAAATTTCAAGTTGCAGAGCGTCCATGGTAAATTTTAGAAGCAATGACGCAGAATTTGGAAAAGCCCCAATTTCTATTGTTAAATTCATGGGAAAAATGAAGAATTCAGCCAAGTGGTGATATATTATTGGTTTAATATATGTTCTATCAAATTCAAACCCGGAATTGGTCGAATTTGAAGTTACATTGAAGCCATGACAGATGGAGCGAGATTAGTAAATAAAATTATCGATTCGTGAATTGATTTTGGGAAATTCGTTCCAGAAATTTCAACCCATGATGGTTTTTTGTTGCATAGGTTGAACTGATGTTATCGGGTTGAAATTGAACGAATTTCATAGTTGCAGAATGTCTATGGTAGAAATTGGGAAAAAGTTAGGAAAAAGCCTCAATTTCTGTAGCGGAATTCATGAGGAAATCGATGTGCATAAAAATGAGTGTGCGTAAGTGGGTGCACTAAAAATTCATGATGTGCAGTGAAAATATTGTGATATGTAAAATATGTTGGTGTGCAGGTGCGCCGCTAAATTTTGGCGTCGCGCAGAAAAATGTTGGTGTGCGGGTGCGTGGTATAAATTTAGCATTGTGCAGTGTGCATACGCATAATAAGGTGTGTGCGCTGTGCACACACATAATAATGGCGCACATGGTGTGCGTAGTATTGGCAGAGCACAGAGGATTTTGGCTGGTGCAATGTGGTATATGTTGTCATGCGACAATTTAAGTTAATGTTGCGCGCAGAGTATTGGTGCGCGGTGGGGGCGTACTAAAATCTGGCATGTTGCAGTGTGTAGAGTGAAATGTGTGCAGAATATCAGCGCACAATATAAAAAATATGTGCAATGGGCATTAGTACCAGAACCAAAACTGCGCACAATGGATATTGGTGCGCGACACAAAGTAGTGCGCGCAAGTTATTGGTGCGACAAAGAAGCGACACAGAACGATTATAGGTACATGGAGCACGATTTGCCTTGTGTTGTTGCTGCGAATGGAAAATATGGGTTTACAGGTTGAAATTTGTGCGCACGAAGTCCTTTGGAGGGTGAAAAAAAACAAAAAATCATATATTTTTTGCGATGTTTTATACTGTTTGAACGTCATCTTTTTGTAGCGCGTTTTTTAGGCTCTTAAGAGCGTTTTTAGGTACTCAAAAACCACGAGAACAGATTGTGCCAAGGCACACTATATCTTTGTAGCTCAAATAAAATATCTCATAGAGATATTTCTAATGGTGTAAATCGTTCGTCAAACAGAGCTTTTATGAGAAAGTTACAACATAAACAGTGAAGGGTAAATTTTAAGACCCAACTAGCTTCAAAGAGCCATAACTTTCTGCTCTGGAATCAGATTGAAATGCAGGAGTAGTAAATGGAAATATATTGAACCATAGAATACATTCCAAGATCTGAATTAAATTTTTGGGCATGCTAAAGATGTTTAATATGGAAAAGAGGATACTTGTAGCATTCCAGACCAAAAACACGAATTGGCCTAGAACTCCAACAAGCTATAACTAGCAGTCAAGAACCCAGAAAAAGGTGAAACTTGGATAGAGTGTCCATGATAGGTATATGAAGAAAACAAATTGAGATTCTATGAAAAAACCAATGGATTAGGTGTGAAATTGCCTAATTACAACACAAAGTTGCGCCTAGTTGAAAAATGAACAGAAAAATTAATGGGAAAATTTCTAATAACCATAACTTTCTGCTCAAGACTTAGAATTGAGCATGTGAGTAGGCATTGGATAGGTATCAGAAATTGGAATATAAATATCCACCCAGAAAATTTATTTGGGAATTCAAGTTTCTAGGAAATCAGAAGAAATAATTCTGATATATTATTGAACCAGAATGGTTCATATTTTCATGAGATTGTTGAGACAGTTAGCCTACCAAAGTTTTGTTGGTTGCACATTTTGCAGAGTCAACAATAACTAGATCAAATCAGAATCAACACAGAGTCCATAGTAATGAAAGAGTCATAGGGGACTTACAGTCAGGAGGGTGATATTAGAGGGATGGATGTCCATTTGTGCATTGAAGGAACAAACTCCAATGGACATGGAGAAGGAAGGGATGAAAACATGAACATGGTAAAGACCATTAATAATTTTCAAAATGATGTCCAAAGCCATAAATATGATAATGAAAGGCTTATAAGAGCCAAGGAGCAACAAGATGACTTCAACATGAAGTTAATGCAGAGCTTGAACAGAATAGAAAAGAAGTTGGATAAGGAGAGTGGCTCAAGAAAATCAAGAAGTTGCAAGTCTCCCGATGAGAAAAAAAGAACAAGAAGTTTTGGTAGACATCACTACCACTCCTCGAGGCATTCCAATAAGAGAGCACAAAAAAACTCAATTCCATCCCCTTTCAGGAAGCATAAGAGTTCTGGGGTGGATGAGCTACCAGGAGAAATGAACAAAATCAAACCTCCTACATTTGATGGTAAACGAAAGAAGAAGGAATATACAGAGACATGGTTGTTGGGAATGAGAAAGTATTTTCAATTGCATAATAATTCTTCTCATGCAGAAGGTAGAATTGTCATCTATAAACTAAAGGGAGAGGCTTCATGTGGTGGGATCAAATTGTGTAGGTGAAACACATTAAAGAGATATGTGTTATTTGGAGGGAATTCAAGAAGTATTTTGAGAAGAAATACTTGACTAAGAGATACTATGACAAGAAAATGAAAGATTTGTTTGAACTCAAGCTTGGGAGTATGACCATAGATGAATATGAAGGAAGGTTTTTAGAACTGCTGAAGTATGTCTCTTTCATCAAGGATGAGACAATTAATATTCATAGGTATTTGAGTGGATTGCCATCATTCATCAGTGAAAAAATAGAGTATGATTATCCCAAGACATTAGAGGAGACCATAAGACGAGCTAAATGCCTATATGATCAACAAAAAACAAGGCCACCTTTCCAAAAAGATTGGGAAGACAAAATGAAATTCAAGATGGATCAAAGGAAGAAAGGGACTACGACACCATTCTTTAGAAATAATCCTCAGGGACAACCAATTTCTATAGAACCCAGAACAAATGAGATAGGGGGTCAAAGGAAAAGGCAGCAACCTATGCAATGTTGGGGTTGTAAAGGAGATGATATGTTTAGAGTTTGTCCTCATAGAGGTGAAAAAGTAAGGATTGTTCACAATGTACAACAAACTGAAATAGTGGAGGACATGGGAAGAAATGTACCAAGGATCTATGCATCCCTGGAAAAAAAGCAAGAAGAGTATCGGTCACATATTATTGAAGTGGAAGGTATGATCAACAACCAAACCATTGCTATTTTAATTGATTCAAGAGCTAGTCATAGTTATATAGATCCTAAGATGGTGGAAAGTTAGCATTTTCCAAGAAGCAAGCATGGAAAATCTTGGTTGGTGAAGCTGGCTACCAGAGCCAAAAGAAAATTTAATGAGATCATTAAGTCATGTATTATGGACATGAATGGACTGAAAACTAGGCATATTTGAACATCTTGCCTTTAGGTTCCTATGACTATATAATTGGTATGGATTGGTTGCATCAACATAATGATATCCTAGATTGTCATAATAAGGAATTCACTTGCTTGGATG
>WSFP011592334.1:0-10167 GCA_009831015.1 Picea engelmannii
AGTACACAGAGATTTTTACTGGAAACCCTCAACCGGGAAAACCTTTCTTATTTTCATTATATCGAATTTCACCATTCGCCATACAATATATACAATGTTTTTAGGTATTCCATAGATACCAAAACCCTAATCCCTTAATATGGGATTAATTTACAAATCAGCTAAAAATAGCAAAAAACCGCCCAAAAAAAAATTTCGGGGCGTTGCCCCGGGCTATCGCCTGGTGCTGAACGCTGCGTGTAACCAGGGGGGGGCATACCTGCCCCCCCCTGGGACCCCCCTAGGAAAGAACCCGGTGCACACGACAAAGCTCTAGGTGAAGGGATCGTCAGACGCAGTTGTCGTATCTGATGCACCCACACACACACACATGCAAAGAATATAACACATACCCAACAGTAGAGTAGTAAGGAAGACCTATGTATAGTGTACTAAAATATATATTAGGAAGGAAAACTTATAAAAATACATAAAAAAGAGAAAAAAGAGAAAAAGGAGTACAAAAGAAGAAAACGAAGAAAAATACAAAAAGAGGAGGTTGGTTGAATGACAGAAAAATGGATAATGTTGTGCGTAACAGACAACGAAACTAGTGCGACAGGAATTAAAAGTTACTGTGTGTAGGATATGACTGATAGAAAGAAAACATAGTGTGCAAGAGAAACTTCACAGCATAAACGTGAAACACATCAGAAAGTTACTGTGCACTGGAAAAAGGGCCAACGATTGGAAAAGAAGAAACCATTCATTGAAATAAAAAGGTGTGAACCAAGAAGTTATGAAATTTAACGAAGAATGCCCAAGAAGTTTTAGAACATTTATGGAATAAAGGAATCGTTGTCAAGACAATTCATGAAATTATGACACCCTGTATATAACTGAAAATCGGGCCAAACAACCCTCCTTGTGAATTTGAGCATACACATAGCTAAGGAGAATGAAGACAAGTGATGAACAAGTGATTTCAAAGATTTTAGTATATAGATTTGAGCAACAGAAGAAAGAATTACACAAGATGGCACCATTGAAGGTCGACACACCTGAACAAGCAACAAGAAAAACATGAAGTAGTCATAGGTCACTATAGGAACCCGTAGAGGAAGGATAGGTCTATACATAACTAGAGGGAATCGTTGATGTCGACACTATTCCTTCCCCATAGGCCGAACCAGTGAGCACCACACTAGTAGAGGAGGAAGGGAAGTCTTCGACGATGGTCAGGATGGACATTGACTCACAGGGTAGTGCAGGAAACCACAACCCGTATGTGATAGGAAACCCACAACAATCATCTAGAGTCGAAGTAGTTCTCCCAAAGAATGGCATCGAAAGTGAAATAATGTAATTTGATTGTCCAAGGTCACAACCTATGGTAGGGTTCGCACAACAAGATGAAGTGAAACTCAAATATATCATGGGACAACCAAAGTCAGGTGGGGAAGAAATAGAACCAGCGGCTGGGCCATCCAACGTGCCATCAAAGAGAAAAGGAAACAACCCATTGTGAGGTCCCCGTGCAAGCACCTCGAGACCTCTATTGTCTTACCGCACATTCTAAATGGGGTGAAGTCCACACTAGTATTGTTGGGCTACATCGAGAAATTGAGATATGTAGACTAGGATGTGTCTGACACCAGTAAGTTCCCAGAATTTGCACAACATGTTTACATGGAAAGCCTAGGCACATGGATGGTAGGAGATTCCATGTTGCAGATGAAGTAGTGGATAACAAGACTGGTAAACACATGACTACATTTGCTAGATATTCCTCATTTTGACAAGGGGAAAGATGTTAACAATTACGTCAAGCAGTTACTAGCGGCCCTCCTGTGGATGGATAGACCGGTGTCCATCAATTTTGAGTTGATTTCGTTCATCACAGGACTTCCATCAAATGGAGAGAAGCCCACGTAGTACATGGAATACAAAACAAAGGAGAAGGCACTTGCATAGGAAATGAAGAAAAACTACGGAACATAAAGAGGATCGCGAGGCATTATAATCAAACGAAATAGTGATGCATCCACCAAGATGGAAACAAAGTTGATGGTGTGCAAAATCCTTTGAAAATGTCTCAAGGAGGAGGTCCCCACCAGAGTTGTAGCAGTAGCAGCGTAGTGTGAAAATGACACCATGCTAAGCTGGGCCCCGTACTTGTTGAATCTTCTCCTAGATGAATGCAAGGATGTACAGGACTTGGGGACTGAGTTCCACTATTCGTGGATAATAATGTTGATAGTGCTAATAAAATGGAAGGAGCCTACATACTCTCACCTATGTGATAGAGTGGGACAATGTCGCTCAACATGATACAAATCCTTAAGGAGCACGAAAGATCTGAAATATAGAAGTGGCAATGCTAACACGTTTTCCAGGTATCTAAGTGACATGAAGGAAAATATAGCCAATAGTTGGTGAGTAACTCCTGAGGTGGTTGCGCAGTACCAGGGGATAGCCAACTTTAAGACTATGCAACACAATATGTGGATCCATACGCACAGGGATCTAGACAAGGAATGACTACAAATTTGGTACTGCGTCAACATAGAAGAGGTATATTGGGAAATAAAGGAATGGGTGGATGACTAGAAGGTCCCATTCATAACCAAATACATTCCCAAGGGTAAATAAATGGAAGAAGGGTCATCAAATACATATGCAGAAGGAAGCACCACAGTGAGGAAACCACCATAGTAGATGAAACCAGGCTATAAGCCAGTGCAATAGAAGAAGGACAATGCCCCAAAGAAGAATTGGAAGACAGGTAAAAAGGATAATGTCCCCACACAAGAGGAACAAGGAGGGGGTGACACAACGACATAAGGAACCTTGATGAAAACAACTCCACAATATGCAAAGCCACCCAAAAGTTCAATCATACAAACAAGGAGGTCATGAAAGATGGTCAAGGCACATAAGGATATTCTAGAATACACAATCATCGAGGATGATGTTGAATTGATAGAAGACAGGGTTTAGGACCGTGCAACTGAGGAATATGAGGAGGCTGAGAACCAAAGAGAAAGAATCATGAAGTAGTTGGCAGAGGTTAAACAGGTCCTAGAACAGATTCAAGTGGCACAAACATAGGATAGGGGAGCATAATCGATCTTGTGATTGACAGAGGTAGGGGACATAACCATATAGGATGAGGAAGAAACGATCCAAATCATAGTGCAGGAAATTCGAAGGTTCCACATTACAACAAATATGTTGCAGTTTGAGGAGTACATGGCATAGACACCTCTTAAAGACTTGGCACAAGTTCAGTTGGTCTTAGCCAAAATACCAACAAAGGCATTGTACAGGTTGCAAGTCAGTGTAAAACAGGAAGTACAGTCACAGGCCAGGGAATATGTGACAGAACTGGAAGTCACTAGATATGAAAAGGACGTGCTACAACTCATTATATAATAGGTCAATCTAGAGAAACAAGAGGAGAAGTAGTGCATGGATAACCTCGAGCCAAATTTGACAAAAGTCTTCACAAATATTCTAGACAATGTGCAGGTGACCATGAGAAATGTCGAATAATAGATCTAGATCATCGCATAGACACTCGAGAGGGACAAGAACGAGATAGAGGAACTCAAGGAAAATTTAACAATGAAAACTCTCCTGAAGTCACAGCCAACAAAGAACAAAAAGCATCCCTGCAACTAGATATGATCGAAAGAGAAGACAAGGAGGTCATAGAATGCTTTGAGGAGATTGTGTAGATATGGACTAGTATTGAAGAAGATGAGAAGGTCCAAAAAATAGATCAACAGGAAGAGAATGTTAACACATAAATGAAGGATTATAAACTATGACATAAGGCCATGAGTATCACTAAAATATTGAAAGGGATGGAGGAGATGAAGAACCTGCAAATGTAACTCAAAACTGCACAGAAAAATAAGTAGGCAAGGCAGGCCGAACTGGAACCACTCCAGGAGAAAGAAACACAAATAATTTATGAACTAGAGGAGGAAAATACAAGGATGGAATAGGTCCATGCATAGAGCGCAGAGTCTCTGAAGGAACATATTACAACGAATATGGTAGAGTAGCTCACAGATAAAGTTGCACAAGCAAAATCCAAATGGGAGCAACTGGAAGGGAAGTTCCATGACTTGGAGAAGGTTGTGTAGGGAGTGAACACCACCTGAGTGGCTTGGGACAAGCCACATGTCAATGTTGGGGTCTTGTTGGCACAAGCCTATTTTGGGAGAATAAATTCTATTTTGGGCCTAGGCCTATTTTGGGGAGAAGGAAGACTATTTTTGGGAAAAAGCATATTTTTGGAAAGAGAATCCTATTTTTGGAGTGTGCACCTTAGATGGAGAAAAAGAAGCATGCAGAGAAAGAAGGAAAAACAACATGGAGAAAAAGAAGAAAAATAAGCATGTTGAAGGAGGAAAAGTAGTGTGGCGCACATGCATGAAAATATAGCCATGTTAGGGTTATGGTTTTGGACAAGAATGTAATGGCTATAAGCCAGTAGAGTAGTATAAATAAATACTTAGGAGGTCTAGTAGAGGGTTGGTCGTTGGTTGATTAGTCAAGGAGATATAGTGTCATTCTGAATAAGTTAGGTTTTGAGGGTTAGGTCACAGGTTGTGGAGCCTGGTGTGATGTAGTCCACCTCACAGAGGGTACTTAATCTCCTTTTGATTGTAATCCAAAATATTGTAACACACACAATGCATATTTTGTAGAAGAATGAATAAAATAACAGAAGACACAGATATTTGTGGACGTATCCATAGGGGGGTGAACCACGGTAAATCAAGTGTGTTAATGTGTTTTGAATGTTTGTTGTGATGTTATGTTATGAATCAATTACATAATTAATGGTTACTTAGATAATCATAGCATGCATGCATATTTGGATGAATGAATGAATACTAGTCTTAGATGAATAAATAATAATGTTGATGCATGAGGAAAAGGATCATAACACAGTCCCCATCCCTTCCTAGATTGCAAACACCTAAGTATTGCAGTCCCCCATAAATCTATCTCAAGTGAGACTATGATGTGCACTCTATGTGCGACGTTTCCTTCTAGTTTACCAGGAGGGACGATAGTTTGAGGGTTTTGTTGGAAACCTATTGAGATCAAAACTTGGGGCAGACCAAGCATCCAACACTTGTAAATCACATACCTAGACCTCTACTTCTTCACCTCAATGGATTATCGAATATATCTTTGACGTTTGGGAGGAACTTCCCAGCTGCACTTGTATAATTGATTGTTGGAAGATGGCATGTTACAATTTTCCAGCAACCATTTGTACAAATACGTCTGGAAAATTCCTCCCCGACGTCAAAAAAATATTAGATAAGACCCTCAAGGTGAAGAGAATAGGTCTATGTGTGCAATTTACAAGTGAATTGATGTCATTTATGGTGACAAGGATGATGATAAAGATAGTTTGGAGAAATTTGAGCGGCCCATGAAGGATGAGATATAGGCCAGAGCATTGAGAGACTGTTAGAGTATCGAGTCTATCTAGAGGGAGGCTAGGTTGATGATCAAGAGGAGGAATTTTGTTGCCATTAAGTTGGTCCTATTTGAAGAAGATGAGGATGTGGTGGAAGAAATGAGATAGAAGGACTAATGCAGGGGTATTCTACTCCAAAGTATCATTGTATATTTGATTTACCTAGGGGTCTTATGTTTGCTAAGGATTTGTTTTCTTAATGGGGAATTATGTATGTTTTGAGTGGTTTGTGTAATAAATATATGTGTGAGGTTTTTATTGTAAATATTCTCGAATGTGTGAGAATATGAGAGATATTATTCTTGTGAATATCTCATGAGGATATTAGCGATTAGGAGATCCTATAATATGGGTTTAGTTGAATGAAAAGTGTATCATAGAGGATACTTAGGAGTTCGTTTAGGATTTGTTGGATCTGAACCAAAAACAGTTCATAATCCCTTTGTATATTATTGTAAACCTTAGAGGCATAGAGGGGGGGCCATACATCGAGGATAGGGCCAATTGAATGAAGGATTAGGCCATAAAGAGGAAAGGAGTTTGGTCAATGAAAGACCATAATGCCTGTGAGCCTGTGAAATTGTGTGTAACGATATGGATATGAATGAAAGGAAAATACTCTATTTTGAGTATTCTGGGAGATTCTGTTTTCATGTATGTTTATTTGTGTATTGTATTCTTTTGTGAGAAATAAGCGCATATAGTTGAGGTCGTGTAATGGCAAGTGTAGGGTTTGTGTTGCAGGGTCGCGAATGAGAACTCTGGAGAGGAGGCCTGGTACAATCCTGTATTCAAAAATGAGATCAGGAATGAGTATTCAATGATCATCGATCATGAGAAGGATCAATGGTCGTACTGAAAAATGGATGAGAAAGATTATCTTGATAACAGGGTAAGCTACAACAACCGTCATATCACCCCAGTAGTGAAGGTTAACCGTTAGATCACAATCATGCAAGGAAGAGGAAGGAATGAACATTGACCGCTCATTATTTGTCTTGGAACACTGCACACTATCTGATCACGAGGAAAGGATTAATTAGTAATGATTGAGTTGTAACCGTCAGATCTAGGATTTGTAGAAGAGGAACGTCAGATCAACATCTGATTAAGTCATGATCATCGGATCTCAGTGAAGGAAGATCAATGACTTGGAGCCATTGCGGGATTCAAAGGGTGGGTTAACATTCGAATAGATTTTGGTTCCACAATCCATGATGATCATCGATTGTCACCCACCAAAATATAGATGACTCACATCAATTCCAATACCAATTTGCATCTTCCATTTCAGAACTCAACGATGGAGATAAATGTCATGCTAGTTGGGACTCCACAATCATCCCTAATCGTATATCTCCATGCCAGTTTGATCTACATCGTTGATTAGCAGACAAGGAATAGAGCCTAGTCATAGCTATCAGGAATACGAGGAGAACATATTTTAGCACCTCTTTGTTAAATCCCTGGTCATGTGGATTGGTCCTACAGAAAAGGGTTGACATATGAATGAAGAGAAGATCGATCCTAGGCACATTGTAAAGGTTTTAGAGCACCCTAAGATGAATAGGGTCACTCTAATTGTGGTCTAAGTAAGTAGCATATTTGGATCTAGGTCAAGTGGAAAATAATTTTGTGGGATTCATATCTAACGTTCATCAGTTTGGTATCAGAGCGAAGGAATGTTCTTTGACTGGGAATTGCATAGTTACAGAGACAAAATATGAAGGTGGAGTTCAGATTGGAAATATGATAATAAGATAGTATGCATAGGATCATGCATAAGGAGGTCAAAGATATTCTACACAGAGTAATTCAGATTTAGTTAAATTTGATAGTAAGAAACAAATAATATTCCATTCAAGTGCAGATGAATGGTGGAACGAGATCATGCATAGATATTGAAGATTAATGGTGTGTTTTAATTCTAACTCTGGTTTTGAGTTTTTTCAAGTTAAAAAAATATGAAGGAACTGATAGTAGAAGACAACTAAGAGGTTGTGATAAAAGAAAAGTTTTGTTCTTGAAGAAAGAAGTGGCAAAGACCCTTGAGGATCCAACTAAAAGTTGGATAAGAAGGACACAATGAATGTTTTCAAAAGAAGTGGAGTACTACAAAATCCCAAGAGGAGCAAAGGAGTTGCTCTGAAGGTGGTTCCAGAAACAGAGGACCAAGTAGATACCAAGAGGTCAGGCTCAGAGGGAATCTTGAATTGGTATGAAGGCAAGTATGGAGACTTGTCAAGAGAAGGCTTAAAGGCAGTCCACATGTGAACAAATGAAGTTCACAAAGGAAGGTAAGAAAATGATCATTGAAGGTCATTGTAGAGGTTTAGAGGAAAGCCACAACATAAGGAAATGTCCCAAGGTAAAGGGCATAAAGAATATGAGTCAAGAAGAGCTTGAAAGAGAGATGACTGAGATAAAAGGTGAAATTAGTTATATGGTGAAGCTTCTACAAGATGAAGAGATGCAAGAGAACTAGAGACACAGATGGAGTATGAAGAAGAAATTCCAGTGGCTAGTGATGCAGTTATATGAGGAGAAGCTTAGGATAATCTTAGAGAAATTGAAGCAGAGGATGAATTCTTTAATGCAGAAGGAGAAAATCAGAAGGGATGAGTTCAGATGTAGGCCATTGACAATAGAAGAAGGATTTCACTCTTGTGAACCATAGAAAGGATACATCCTTGGGGAGGATGATGTGGAAAGAAGACTAGTTGAGAGTCTCATGGACTCTTTGGAGAGTTCAATTCAACATGAAGAAGATATGTTGCCAAAGGAATCAAGAGAGGTTGAAGGCCTTAATATTTTTAAAACTAATGATTTGTGTATGTTTTCAGGTAAAGCGGGTGATAGAAATCACTTGAAGCTTTCATGAATCTGGAAGAGGAAAATGAAATGTACAAAGACATTTTGAAAGGGGAAGATTAGAATTGCATTCTGATAGAGAATGAGGCTATGTTGTATCATGAAGACAACCAAGGGAGAGCACATGCACATTTAGATAATGAAGGGACTAATAGACATTCAGAAGGATTTGTGTGTGCATGTAAAGAAGAACTGGCTCATGAAGATAGCCAACGAGAAGCCGAAGAGAAGAAGTGTGATGAAATGATTACTAGGTGGAATGAAGAGATAGAGTTGTTGGAGAGATTGTTGATATGACCTGAATAAGGAAGGGGAGAAAGTACAACCAATGAAAGGACATATTCACTTATGTCTATAAATGAAAGAGAAATGCTTATTGCACATAAGGAAAAAGAGGTAAATTTTAATTTTAATTTAATCTGGAAATTGCAAGCATACAAGTGGAAGATGAATAGGACATGGAAGTATCACCTAGGCTAGTTCCTAAAGGTGAAGGTAGTCCTCAAATGTTGAATATTAGGGAAGAATTAAATTTTCTGGAAAGGTGGTTGACTAAAGGTGAAGACTACAAAGAATATGTAGACCTGATTCAAGTAAAAGAGAAAATGAATGTGTCAATTAGAGGTGGCACAGGAGAAGGAAATCAAAATAAGAATCCTAAAGATATAATTCAAGACATAATGTATCAATTAGTGGACAACAACAATAATATAATTCAACAAAGAGAAAGAAACAACAGATGGAAAATTATGTACCAGATAAAGGACAATATGGACATAGAGGTTGGGATGATATGGAAGCTGATGAGGAAGGTGTCTCAGAAGAAGGAGAGAGCAGTAAAGAAGAAAATAAACAACAACAAGCAAGTGGCAGTAACATATTGTGAAGGAAAATGCAATGTGGTATTGTTGTTGGGTATGTGTTATATTATTTTCATGAGTGGTAGTGTCTGCATTGCACCAAGTGCGCAAGGGGGTTTCAGGGGGGGTGTAGGGGGGCGGATTCCCCCCATGCGGGGGTTCAGGGACAACGCCCCTGAGAAAAAAAAATTTCCTTGAGAAAAGTGTCACATATTTACGTGGTTTTTCAACACATGGTTTCTTTGCTGATGGTTTTCTATTTCCGGTTAAGGAATTAGGGTTGTTGACTAATCCGGTTCATTGGGTTAGTAGGGTTTTGGATGCCACTGGATCCTATATGTATATTGTATTGTAAACAATGTAACTCTATGAATGAATATAGAATATGTTGGTTTTCCCAGTTTGGGTTTCCAGGGGAAAAATCTCTGTGTAATGTTTGTATTTTCCATTGTATCCTTTCTGTTCTTTTATTGAAAATATGTTTGTAGTAAATATTGTACAAGGTTAAAATCTACATTTGGTATCAAAGATTTGTTGGCTTCAGGGGGATGTCTTTGTGGTCAAGGGTTTGGCTCAGGACTTTGATAAGCCTTGTTACAGTGGGAGATCTGTGGTATTCATTGTTTAGGTGAAAATAAATGGCAAGCAATTCGAAGACGGAGATCGAGAAGTTTAATGGGAAAAGTTTTGAGCTGTGGAAGCTCAAGACGAAATATTTGTTGGTGGATAGAGATCAATGGATAACGGTAGATCCAGGTACTGCACCTACAAGAACTTCAACAAATGACTAGAAAAAGTTGGATCAGAAGTAAAAGAGCACAATCCGACCGTGTCTCTTCAATTTAGTATTACTGAATGTGTCAGAGGAAGCTACAACCAAGGATTTATGGGAAAATTTGGGGAAGTTGTATCAGTCTAAGTCCCTAGTAAATAAACTATTCCTGAGAA
>WSFP011592338.1:0-10166 GCA_009831015.1 Picea engelmannii
ATGTTTCCCCGTAGGGGTTTTACCACATCAAAACATCGGTGTGTTGATATTTGATCAGGTTGTGTGAGTGGTTACTGAAGGTGTCCATCATTTGTTGGAATCTTTGTGTTGTCAAACATGGTATCAGAGTCTGTTTGAAGACCCACTCCTGTTGTAGATCGATATCGTGAAACTGAGTTGCCTCATATCCATTTTTTGTCATTTTCATACATTTATGGGCTGATAGGACTATTCCATTGCGTCTGGAGCGCTAATTTCAGTAAGGAGCACTTTTCATTTCACTCGAAAAGGTTTCGGTTTGTCCAAGATACGACCATTTCAGTTAGATATGGAGGTATAAAGCCTGAATCAACACAAATGACAACAAAAGGACTTTGGGACCGTCTATCAAAGTTGTATGAGAGATCTTCTGCATAGAACAAGGTATTTTTAATGAAGAAATTGTTTAATTTAAAAACGCAAGAAGGTGGATCTGTCGCAAATCACCTAAATGAGTTTAATACTTTGGTTAGTTAGATGTCTTAAGTAAACATTATAATAGAGGATGAGATAAATGTTATCTTGTTATTATGTTCATTTCCTGATCCTATCTTGTTATGGCGGCTAGTAAATCGACATCTAGCCCAAAGTGTAACAACCCTAATTAACTGTTTAATTATCATGGTTGATAAATATTGAATTAATTAATTATTAAAATAAATTTATGGAGTCTTTATTATAATATTATTAAAATTGGTAGTTGAAGTAATTAATGGGATGGATAAGGTGGTTGAGGAATTAATGGGGGATAAGGCGGTTGGAGAACTGAAGGAGAGAGTGGGATTCGAGGGAGGAGGATAAGGGAGAGGGGACAAAACTTGGGGAAGGGGACCACCCGACTGTAGTGGGCTTCCTAGATAATCTTTGCTTGCTCACTTGATGGAACACAGATATGGCCCAGATGACACAACAACCCATCCTGAAGATGGAAATTATCGAGAGTTGCATTTTCACCCAACATTTGGTAGGTGGTGGTGAAGTCTGGGTCTATCTCATAGAGTTGGGGCCATCTAGAGGTCTCATGGCCACAAGAGTCTAGCACCGTGGTGAGTGCCTCAACTGACAGTCTGTTGAGGCAATCAATGACACAATTGGTGCTTCCTGTTTTATACTTGATGTTGAGGTGGAATTGTTGCAAGTATGTGGAACACTTTTGATGGTGATCATTCTGCAATTTTCCTTGTGTCTGCATGAACTACAATGGATTATGATTAGTGTGGATGACTGTCTCCTTCCCAAGAATGTAATGTCTCCAATGGTGTACATTTCTTTGTTGTAAGTAGGGTACTTACGGACAACATCTGATAATGTCTCACTACGATAGGCCACGGGGTTACCGTGCTGAGTGAGAACGACGCCCACCGCATAGTCTGAAGCATCTGTCTCGATTTCAAAGGGTTGTTGTAGGTATGGTAGTGAAAGTATTGGAGCTAAGCACAATCACTGCTTCAAATCATTGAACGCTTGTTGTTGGGACCAGACCCACACAAATTTCACCTTACCAACACCCCTCGTTATTTGGCTCAGGGCCCAGGCAATATGGGAGAATCCCAACACGAACCTGCAGTAGAAATTGACAAGGCCCAAGAAGCTCTGAAGGTCAGTGAGTGTGGTTGGGGTTGGCCAGTCACGGATGACTTGTATCTTGGCTAGATCCACATGTACGCCATGCTGATCAACGATGTAGCCCAGGTAATGGACCTTCTCCATGTCGAAGGAGCATTTTTCCAAGTTGGCATATATCTTTTGTTGTTGCAAGGTGTGCAGAACCTACTGAATATGTTGAAAGTGTTCAGCTCAAGTCTTTTTGTAAATGAGAATTTAATCCAGATACACCACTACAAAACTATTAGTGAATGTTCGTAGGATATCGTCCATCATCCTCATGAAAGTGGCTGGAGCATTTGTCAAACCAAAGGGCATGACCAACCATTCAAAAAGGCCTTCCTTTGACTTGAAGGCGGTTTTCCATACATCTGTTTGTTCTATCGGGACCTAGTGGTAGCCAGACTTTAGATCAATCTTACTGAAGTATTTGATGACCTATGATGAGATGAGATTCTTCTGGCTACCGCTATCAACGATGAAGTGCAGCGGGGTGCCTTTTACCCACATCTGTGAATGGAAGAGGCGTTCTCCTTCTTCTTGCTCGTGTGGTTCACCAGGCTGGAGCTTCGTGGTAGCAATGGTGGCACTGGGTTCCACATCAATGATCTGTCTTCCCCTTTTTGGTTCTTGCTCAGAGTCAGAACCCACATATAATTCATAGGCTTTCACTTCGGCCACCAACGACTTCTTTGAGCGACAATCAACAATGTTATGCCAAGGGCTCTTATGGAAGTCGCACCACTTCCCGATATCTTTCTTTGTCTTTCTGATGTCCTTCTTTTCTTGCGGCTTGGATTGGTTGTTCTGATAATTTCCATCTTTGCTCTGTTCTTTGTTCTATGGGTTGGGGCCACCCTTTCCTGGATTTTGTTGTGAGGGGTTCCCAAGCCCAAATTGTCACATTTTTTGTGTGAGCTTCTGCTCGATTTTAATGGCATATCGGTAGGTCGTGCCCAAGGATGAGATGTCCATAAATTCCATTTCGGTCTAGATGTATCTATGCAGAGCGTCGTGATACTCGAGCACCATATGTTGCTCTGAATCTTTGATACGCAGTTTGGTGTGCAAGGTATGGAAGATATTTGTGAAATCTGGCACTACTTGGTCTCTTTCTTGTCGCATTGTGGTCCATTTGGTATACAAGTCGTAATAACTTTTGACATGGTAGTATTGTTCCTTAATAGCATCCCTGAAGGATTCCTAGGTGGCCTTGACTGTAAATAATGAGGGTTCCTCTGTTTCCTTTTTCTCACAGAAAGTTTCCCACCAATCTCTGACATGGGGAACGACTTTGAGGAACGCAAAAGTAATATTTTCTTTATTCGAAAATTTATGGACATAAAAATACCCTTCTAGTAGATTCAACCACTTGTCTACAACATTTGCGTCTATCTGACCTTCAAATATAGGAATATCAAAGTTTATTTGTACCTTGAAGGGGGCGGTGCCTCCGCTCGAAGAAGATGTGTCGCCTGTTGGTAGTCGTCGAAGGATTTGCGCGAAATTATCCAGCATCTTGTTCTTTTGTTGAGTGAGGGCTTCCTCAATAAACAGTTTGAAATGATATTTCTTTTCTCCTTCCATGAGAGGTCTCTTGGGCATGTGAGATCTTTTGTCCTCAATATAAACAAGCTCGAGACCCAACTCTTTCTACTCCAACCTCATTGGGGACATGCATTAAGACGACAAGGAGCAGACCGCTTTTTATGAGAATAAATAAATGATTATAGATTATTAACAGATGCTTAACATAAAATAACAGAGATACAATAAATCTGGTTTTCTATTCAATAAGTAAATAAGTTGAAACTGTAAAATGCAGTGGAAACAAGCTTGCTAGAATGGTGGTGGCTTATCTTTGAGAAGAGATGTGACGAATGTGCTCATTCGCTAGAAGATTATTGAAATGAGGCTCTGAAGTACTTTTTACAATAAAAAGGAATTCCAAAAACCCTAGACATCCAAAAACTTAACCCTAGGAGATGAAGCGCTAAAAGTCATGTGGGCCTCATCTGGGTAAGTTAGTACATCAACTTCTTGGGGTCGTAACTTTTGCATACGATCTCTGTTTTAGGCGTATGATATTTCATTGAAAGGTATCTTCAAGGAGATTCATTTTGGGGGATCAATCATGCATTTAGGTATCATTGAGAATCTCTATCCCGAAAATCCTTCATTTAGGCCCTTAAAATGGCCCCGGAAGTTAAAATTGCTAAAAATAGTAAATTGCCAAAATTGCCAGAAAACTGTTTTGAGCCAATTGGGAAAGGTGGATGGCCACCGATATCCACCTGGATCAATCCTCCCTCCTTAGGAAACAATGGTCTCCATTTCGTTGAGTTCCACCATCAGATGAGGAAATTTCCACTGAATTTGGTCCCGAGTGAGCCACTTGCCTTGGTGCAGGAGCTGCCCTGCTTTGACGACTCGATAAAGTTGGATCCTTTGTTGTCGAGTTCCCTTGATATTTGTGTCCACAATATGATCACTGGATTCATGTTGTATGTAGTCGAGGTTGAACTCTGTTGGTTTCAATTGTTCTACTCTGTCTGAAGTGTCCAATAATAGTGGTAAATAAGGGTGAAGGAGATCCATGTTCAACACTGGGTGCAGGCCAAGGAAAGGAGGAATGTTGAGCTCAAAATAATTATCCCCCACAACCTTGGTGATGGTGTACGACCCATAATGGAGTGGGTGAAGCTTCCGATGGGGTCCTGTAAGGCGTTCTTTCTGCAAGTGCAACCAAACTTTGTCGCCCACCTGAAACTTATGTGACACCCGATGTTGATCATGGCATTGCTTGTACTTGTCATTCGACTTTTGTAGGATATCCTGAACCTGTTGGCGTATCTGCTGGATCCGCTCAATGAGTCGAGTGGATTTTTCAGATTCAGTTGGAGCAGGAGATGAGTCAGTCGAGGTGATCGCAAGGGGAAGTGAAACATCTATGGGACCCAATGGTTGGAATCCAAAACCCACCTGAAAAAGGGTTGTGGTCGGTTGAGCTATGCAGGGCTCGGTTGTAGCTATGTTGGACATAGGTAAGTCTCTCATCCCATGTGCGAGGGTGCTTTGAATTATACATGCGAAGGATATGCACAATCATTTAATTTACAACCTTGGTTTGGCCATCTGTATGGGGGTGGAAGGTTGTGGATTCATTGAGCTTGGTGTCCAACAGTGACTAGAGGCTCGACCAGAATGTGCTGAGAAATCGACTATCCTGATATGGGACAATGGTTTTTGGGATTCCAAAATGTACCTAGAATCGTTCAAAGAAGAACTTGGTAGTGGCCTTTGTTGTGATGTTCTTCTTGCAGGAAACCAAAATCACCATCTTAGAAAAGAGATCATCAACCACAAAAACATAGTCATTTTCCCACTTGGTGGACGGGAGGCCCGACATGTAGTCCCTTGAGATGGATTCCCATGACTTGTCAGGAGTAGGAAGAGGGGTGTACATGCCCTGTTTCTTAGTGGTCGGTTTGGCAATATCATAGGCAATGCAGGACCTGACATACTTTCTGACCTCCTGTCAAAGTTTCAACCAATAGAAATGTTTTTGTAGCATCGCCAATGTCTTTTTGACATCAAAGTGTTCTAGCACCCGATTGTAGTGGGTTTCCGAGATCATCTTTGCTCGCTCGCTTGATGGAACATAGATATGGCCCAGACGACACAACAACCCATACTGAAGATGGAAATTATAGACAACTGCATTTTCACCCAACAATTGGTAGGTGGTGGCGACGTCTGGGTCTGTCTCATAGAGTTGGAGCCATCTAGAGGTCTCATGGTCGTAAGAGTCTAGCACCGAGGTGAGTGCTGCAACTTGCGGTCTGCTGAGGCATCAATGACGCAATTGGTGCTTCATGTTTTATACTTGATGTTGAGGTAGAATTGCTGCAAGTATGTGGACCACTTTTGATGGCGATCATTCTACAATTTTCCTTGTGTTTGCATGAACTGCAGTGGCTTATGATTAGTGTGGATGAATGTCTCCTTCCCAAGAATGTAATGTCTCCACTGGTGGCGGGCTTTCACAATGGATTACATTTCTTTGTCATAAGTAGGGTACTTACGAACAACATCTGATAGTTTCTCACTATGATAGGCCACAGGGTGGTCGTGCTGAGTGAGAATGATGCCCATCGCATAGTCTGAAGCATTTGTCTTTATCTCAAAGGGTTGCTTCAGGTGTAGTAGTGAAAGTACTGGGGTTGAGCACAAGTGCTGCTTCAAATCATTAAATGCTTGTTTTTGGGACTGGCCCCACGCAAATTTTGCCTTACCACCACCCTTGGTTATTTGGTTGAGGGCCCATGCAATATGGGAGAATCCCAATACGAACCTACGGTAGAAATTGGCAAGCCCCAAGAAGCTATGAAGCTCGGTGAGTGTGGTTGGGGCTAGATAGTCACGGATGACTTGGAGCTTGGTCGCATCCACATGTACATCATGCTTATCAATGATGTAGCCTAGGTAATGCACCCTGTCCATGTTGAAGGAGCATTTTTCCAAGTTGGCATATAGCTTATGCTTCCGCAGGGTGTGCAAAACCTGTTGAATATGATGCAAGTGTTCGGCCCAAGTCTTGTTGTAAATTAGAATGTCATCCAGATACCCCACTACAAAAGAATTGGTGAATGGTCGCTGGATATTTTCCATCATCGTCATGAAAGTGGTTGGAGCATTTGTCAAACTAAAGGGTATGAACAACCATTCAAAAAGGCCTTCCTTTGACTTGAAGGTGGTTTTCCATAGATCTGTTTGTTCTATAGGGACCTGGTGGTAGCCAAACTTTAGATCAATCTTATTGAAGTATTTGGCCCACACGATTTGATCAAGGAGGTCGTCGATTCGGAGAATCGGGTACTGGTTTCTGAATGTGATTTTATTCAGAGCCCGGTAATCAATGCAGAGTCGTCAAGCTCCATCTTTATTTGGTACCAGAATGATTGGGCTCTTGCAAGGTGATGAGCTGGGATGGATGTGCCCCTTGTAGAGTAGTTCTTGGATCTGTCACTTGATCTCCTCATTCTTTAACAGAGAGCGATGATAGACTGGACCATTGGGCAACAGTGCGTCGGGGGTTAGATTAATGGGGTGCTTGAACTAGAGGTGAAAAGGTGCCCTGGTAGGTGAGGAGAAGATATCTGAGTATTCTTCCACGACCTTATCTACTTGCTTCTGCTGTGTGGAGAGGTTGGCCGCAGAGACCCTGGATGTGCCTGTGATCTTTTGCTTATTCTGAGAGAGAATCATGAAGAAGACAAACTTCCCCGTCTAAGAGATGACCTTCCTGAATTTCTTAGCAGAGATCAAGGAAATAACACTAGGTGGGATTGCCTCGGGCATCCTGTAAAATTTCTTGTTCAAAGTAATAATAACACTACGAGGCGTAGACTCATATACAACATGATGTTTCCATAAATAAGGTTCGCCCAAAAGAATATCACAAACTTTGAGAGGAGCAACATCACACAATACCTCGTATTTGAAGGGCTTGATGTTGTATGACAATCGACACTGTTGGTTGATGCAGAGATCACTTCCTTGGTGGATCCATCCAATGGTGTAGGGTTGTGGGTGTGGCGTTGATGGCATGGCCAACCGCTTGACAACCACTGCTGATTTGAGGTTCTTCTGGCTACCGCTATCAACGATGAAGTGCAGCGGGGTGCCTTTTACCCACATCTGTGAATGGAAGAGGTGTTCTCCTTTTTCTGGCTCATTTGGTTCACCAGGCTGGAGATTGGTGGTAGCAACGGTGGCACTGGGTCCTGCGTCAATGATTCATCTTCCCCTTTCTGGTTCTAGCTCAGAGTCAGGACCTGCATCTAATTCAGAGGATTTCACTTCGGCCACCAATGAATGATTTGAGCGACAATCAACAGTGTTATGCCAAGGGCTCCTATGGAAGTTGCACCGCTTCCCGATATCTTTCCTTGTCTTTCTGGTGTCCTTCTTTGCTTGCGGCTTGGACTGGTTGTCCTGATACTGTCCATCTTTTCTCTGTCCTTTGTTCTGTGGGTTGGGGTCGCCCTTTCCTGGCTTTTGTTGTGAGGGTTTCCCAGGCCCAAATTGTCGCATCTTTTGTTTGATATTCTGCTCGATTTTGACGGCATATCGGTAGGCCGAGCCAAAGGATGATATGTCTAGAAATTCGATTTCAGTCTGGATGTATCTATGCAAAGCGCTACAATACTTTAGCACCAAATTTTGCTCTGAATCTTTGATACCCAGCTTGATGGGCAAGGTATGGAAGATATTTGTGAAATCTGGCACTGCTTGGTCTCTTTCTTGCCATAGTGTGATCCTTTTTGTATACAAGTCATTATAACTTCCGACAGGGTAGTATTGTTCCTTAATAACATCCCTGAAGGATTCCCAGGTGGCCATGACTGTAAATAATGAGGTTTCCTCTGTTTCCTTTTGCTCACAGAAAGTTTTCCACCAATCTTTGACATGGGGAACGACTTTGAGGAGTGCAAAAGTAATATTTTCTCTATTTGAAAAGTTATGGACAAAAAATACCCTTCTAATAGATTCAACCACTTGTCTACAACATCTGTGTCTATCTGAACTTCAAATATAGGAATATCAAAGTTTATTTGTACCTTGAAGGGGGCGGGGCCTCCGCTCGAAGAAGATGCGTCGCTTGTTGGTAGCCACCGAAGGATTTGCGTGCAACTATCCATCATCTCGTTCCTTTGTTGCGTGAGGGATTCCTCAATCAAAAGTTTGAAAGGATCTCCTGTCCTGTCATCTTTCTTTTCTCCTGCCATGAGAGGTCTCTTGGGCGTGCGAGAGCTTTTGTCCCCAAGAGAAACAATCTTGAGACCCAACTCTTTGTACTTTGACCTCATTGGGGACATGCATTAAGATGACACAGAGAAGACCGCTTTGATACCACTGATTCAAATTTTATGAGCAGAATGAAATGACTACAGATTATTAACAGGTGCTTAACACAAAATAACAGAGATACAGTAAAACTGGTTTTCTATTCAATAAGTAAATAAGATGAAATTGTAAAATGTAGTGGAAACAAGATTGCTGGAATGGTGGCGGCTTATCTTCGAGAAGAGATGTGACGACTGCGCTCATTCGCTAGAAGATTATTACAATGAGGCTCTGAAGGCCTTTTTACAATAAACAATAGTTCCAATTTGTTGGTAGTGGACAAGTAGGGGCATGAAATTGGTTCTCCATTTCATTACAATAGGAACATACACTTATTATGAATTTCAAGAACATGCACACACTAAGAGAATGTACACAAATTCCTATTTAAATAGCTTTGTCCTTTGTCTAAACTCCATGCAAGCAATTGCCTCATGAATGGTTGGTTCCACATTGGTTTTATTTATGAAAAAATATGCATGCATTAAAAATGAGTGAGCGTTTATGTGTAAAAACAAAAAAAAAACATTACTCCTTTTCGCCATTGTTTTCCTCAACATATAAAACATTCTTCTCTTCATTTTCTCCAACCACAAGAGTGTTTTATTGTTGCTTTTCCCCAAACTCGAAAAAGACTAGCATAAGGGAGGTTGGCATATTTGTCACTTTAGAGGACATCTCATTTTGAGGTAGGTTTTATTCCAAATATCATTTATATAATTTTTTAAAATTATACAAATTTCCATAATTTGTAAAAAAAATTGTTATTGTTTAAATGCAATTTTTATTCCACTACTATCTAGCAAAAATTTGATTCAAACTGAGACCCTAACCCTTCACATGATCAATAAACAAAAATTAATCATTGTTTAGATGAACTCAGATTTACTTAATTGGTGAGCTTAGAAACAATAGAACACTATCTCATCTTTCATTGGTCACTTTAGTCAACTATATTGTTGCTTCCATTATTCATGCTCATAATCAATTACCCAATATATTTGAATATAGGGCTATAATAAAAGAGTGTTTCTCCACCAACATTAATTAATAAAGAAGAGGTGAAAATTTTGGATATAACCAAAATTCCAAAATTCAATTTTTTATTGACATAAAAACAACGAACTCTATTATCTCAAAAAAAGGAATCTTTGCATGAATTAGTGCACATTCTAGTCTATTGAATTAGTGCACATTCCTCGGAGATTTTCTTGTCCTTTTCTAGTTGACATTTTAGTGGGGCTGCATGGAAAATATTAAATTCCTTTTATGACGTTGAAAATCGGCGATGCCATGGACACTGTCCCCCAAACATAACATGGGTGCTGACATGTAACCTCCCCCAAACATAACATGGGTGCAGGCACATGTGTGACAGAACTCGCGTGCATCTGCTTGTTTTGCTACCTGCAATTACGTACGTAAGATTGTTTTCACTCATTTTTCCGGATAGGTCGACTTTTATTTTTAAATCAAATAAAACTCCTTACGATAAAATTCACTCTAACCGGGAACAAAATTAATAAACAATTTCTAACCAATAAGAGAGAAACTATGAATTTCCTGATGCTATAAGAACAACTCCGGCCTTACATTGACAGAGAACACAGTCG
>WSFP011592339.1:0-10166 GCA_009831015.1 Picea engelmannii
ATTACTCATTGATAAATTTTAATTTTACTTGCATAACTCTTCTTTTATGAATCTGGTATAAATTGTTGTACATTTGGTAGGATTTGGTAGAATTTTTAGATGTTATTTTAAAACTAGTCATTACAATTCCTTTCCTTTCCTTTACATGGTATGGTATGCCTTTCCTTTCCTTGCCTTGACAAGCCATAGTATGGTATGTTATGATATGGTATTCCCTTATTTGGTATGGTATGGTGTGGTATGGTATGGTATGGTATGCCTTTCCATGCCTTGCCATGGTATGGTGTGGTATGGTATTCCTTTCCATGCCATGGATTTCTTTGTATTTCCATTCTCATGGTATGGTATGGCTTGCCTTTCCTTGCCATGGTATGGTAAGGCATGGTATGCCTTTCCCTGCCATGCCTTGCTATGGTATGGTATTCCTTATCATGCCATGTCATTCCTTGCCTTGCCTTGCCATGGGATGGTATGGTATGGTATGGTATGCCTTGTGTTGCCCTTCCATGGTATGGTATGGTATGGTATGCCTTGCCTTGCCTTTCCAAGGCATGGTATGTTATGTTATGGTATGGTATGTTTTGGGAAAAATATTTTCATATTAATTCCAACATTAAATTATAGAACCAGGGCTTGTAAGCTTTTGAGGTGTTGGCAGCAGGACGAAGTGGGAAACAAAGCATGCACAAAGAAGAATGACAGTTGGAAGAGCAATCATGGGAAAGAAAGAGTGTAGGAGGAAAGCAACAATTGGCAAGAATCACATCATGCCCACATGCAAGAAGGAGGCAACATCTGGAAGGAAGAAATGAACGCATGCAAAGAAGGAAGACCTAACGACAGTAGGGTTAGGGTTTTTGTAAGGTTTTTGTGTAAATGGCTGAAGAGAATGATAGATATAAATATAGATATGAAGGTATCATAGAAGAGTTCAAAGAGGTTAGCTTAGGTTGAGCTTTACTACTGTTGTAGAGTTGAGATTGTTTCTATGTAATGCTTTTTGTTAGATATACTATTTTTCTAAAGCAAGTGAGGTAAGCGGAAGACAAAAGGTAGATCTTGAGGATTAGATCACAGGCCGAGGAGCCTAGTGCGATCTAGTTCACCTCACAGAGATCTTACCCATGTGAAGAGAGTTGTAAGTGTGCGGCGCGAGAATTGCATAACCACCATAATAAGAGAGCCAAGAGAAAAATATGTGTGGACGTAGCCCAGGAGGTGGTGAACCACGGTAATACCTGTGTAATGTGATGAATGCATCCATATATTTGTCATATTTTTAGTAGTTAAATGTTCTATGCAATGAATGAATGAGTTATTATGTTTCTTGGTTAATTGTTGTGGGAATATAATGAAAAGATACCACGGAGGTTAGAATATAAAAGAGGATAACAGTAGTTAGTAATACAAATCATAATTAATGGTTCAGAATACAGATCCCCTATCTCATGCTCAATCCTAGGTTGTAAACACTTTATTCTTATAACCACCCATTTAAATCTATCTTGGGTGAGACTGCGTAGTGCATTATGTGTACTATGTTTCCTTCTAGTTTACCAGAAGGGCCGATAGTTTTAAGTTATGTTGGTACCCTTAAAGATATGAACCCTGGGTCTATGGCGCAGGTAGTAGAGAGAAGTCATCCAACTTAACCAACAAATGGTTATGTTGTCGTTGTAAGAGGAACAAGAGAGGACTAAGTAGATGAGATAGAATGCATGAGAAAAGAATGAGTGAAACCAGAAGACTTCTCAACCGCTAGAAGGGAATGTTGAGACCATGGAACCCCACGAAAACAAAAATTGAAGGCATGTTGAGAATTAAAGAACTAGAGTTTTCCTAGAAGGATAATAAAAAACCTATCCTGACACCTCGCAAATATATGGATAAATACGTGTTTATGGATTTACACAAAGTATTTCTCTGTGATTTTCCCCACCTACTGCAGGAGTGGATACTAAATTTGAAAGATAACCACATGAAAAACTAGATTCGATAGCTAGATTGGACCCCAACACAGATTGAGAAATTACAACATGTGAATAACAAATTCACTCATGCAGTCAACTTTTGGCTCACAGTATTCTGGAAGGCTTCATCATAGAGTTTGCAATTGACACAACGAATTCATACATCGTAGCAGAGAAAGAATTTCTATACAGACCTCACAGAAGGTACATTTGATCATTGTATACTTCTATTAAAATATTACTATATAACACAGGTGTAATGACAATGGAAGCAGACAATTAGACTTCCATGCGTGCATGGCGGGGGGAGAGCACTGAAAGAGGAAGGATAAATGGATGGAGGTGAGGATAAGGGAAAGAAGGAGGAGGTTATCGAAACATTTGAAGAATTCATCCATCAGTTTCTCGAAGTATACCTGGACGACTGGACAGTCTATAATCTGTTGAAAAACCATGTGGAAGTTTTATGCTTGATGTTAGAATGATGCAAACAGTGTCAGATAATACTAAACATAAAGAAATGTATATTTGGAACATCGTTTGGGATAATATTGGGCCATATAGTATGAAAACAAGGGCTATTGGTTGATCTGGCAAAGATCATAGTCATCGTTAATTTACCAGTGCCAAAAAAATCCATTAGCTATGAGCAACGTTAAGACACACGATATACTATCGAAAATTCATCAAAGGATATGCGCAGATCACAACACCATTGGAAAAATTTCTAAGGAAGGATACAAAGTACCAATGGAACGATGAGTGTCAACATGGTCTGGATACCATGAAGTAAAATATGGTCACTGCACCAATATTAGTATTTCCAAACTGAGGAGAGACATTCCATGTGCATGTAGATGCATCAACGATAACACTTGGAGCTATCTTAGCGCAACCAGGAGTAGGAGACTTGGATCACCTGATAGCATTTGCAAGAAGAAAACTATCTGATTCAGAACAAAACTATAACACAACATAAAGAGAAGGTCTAGCTATGGTTTACGCACTTCAGAAGTTCAGACACTAACTATTGGGAAAACATTTTAAGATGTTCACAGATCACTCAGCCCTAAAATACCTAGTCAACAAGCCAGTGTTGGGGGGGATAATATGTCGATGGTTACTGTTATTTCAAGAATTTGACTTCGAATTAATCGTCAAACTAGGAAAACTAAATGCAGGACCTGACCACCTATCACGGGTCACAAATGGAGAAGAACCCACAATCTTAGAAGAAAACTTTCCAGACTCACAATTATTGTCACTACAGATTGTTGATGAACACTTCACAAAGATCATCTAGGACTTGAGCACAGGTACCGTGCTGCAAGATCATACCACCGCACAGAAGAATAACCTGGTAGTTTGTGCATATGACTATCGATGGATCACAAGACATCTATATAAAATGGGCATAGATAGAATTTTACAAAGGTACATGTTAGAGGACGAACGACCAAGAATTTTAGAAGAAGCCCACAACATATTGGTAGGAGGACACTATGCAAAAAAATCTATCGCGCATAGGGTACTTCACGTGGGATTATGGTGGCCAATGATTCATAGAGACTCGAAAGGGTATTGTCAGGGATGTGATGTCTGTCAAAGGGTAGGAAAACCCAACAAAAGGGAGGAGATGTTGTTATGACCGCAAGTGACATTACAGGAATTTGATAAATGGGAAATAGACTTTGTGGGACCTATTAACCCACCAGCCAAAATAATAGGGGAAATATACAATATGGGTGGAAGCCGCACCAGTAAAAGAATGCAATGCAGAGACCGTTGCACAATTCTTATTTGAATAAGTAATTACTAGGTTTTGGTGCCCAAGAGTTTTGATGAGCGACCAAGGCACGCATTTCATAAATATCACCATTCGCATGATTCTCAAAGAATTTGAAGTTCACCACCAGAGAAGCACACCATATCACCCACAGGTGAATGGCACAGTAGAAGAATTCAACAAAATTCTAGAGAACACACTAACAAAGATCTATAATGTCAACAGAGATGACTCGTACCTCAAAGTGCTTGTAGTATTATGCGTATATAGGATGACATGTAAGAATTTGACAGGGAACACACCATTCAAACTCGTCTACGACCAAGAAGCGGTAGTGCCATTAGAATTTTTAGTACCCATCTTATGTATAGTCACTTTCACACAAATGACAAAATGCAACGCAATACAGGAAACACTGAACCAACTGTTATAAATGGAGGAAGACCGAAGCCTGACAGGATTCCATCAACAAGTGCAGAAGGCCAGAGACAAAGCATGACACGATCAACACATTAAGAAGAAGAATTTCATGGAAGGAGATCTAGTATTGCTCTATGATAGAAAATCGTTTCAGCAGCCAGGAAAGATGAGAATTCATTAGTTAGGACCATATGAGGTCAAATATATAACAGACAATAGAGATGTATAGTTAAAATATTTATCAGGTGCATACCTCAGAGGAATGATCAATGGGAGTCGACTGAAGTTGTACAAGGACAGTCGACCATCGACTACACAGTCAAAAAAAAAAAATCCTAAAAAGCCATGAAAAAGCCACAGGACGCTCGAAACATGAATGCAGTAAAGGCAAGAGCAACAGTTACATGCCTAAGACAAACGAGTGGGAAACAAAGAGTTGAAAAAAGAAGGATGAAAGGTTAACATTAAGAGAAATTAAGGCACGAGAAGGACTGATGGACCATCTCATTAAACATGCCAACTGGAAACGGAAAGAGAAGCGTAATGGCAAGTACAAAACTGCCGCAAATTAATTCAACCCACAGTTATGGTTCATTAATCACATCATGGAGGAAGCGTCCTTGATAAGATTCATGAAAATCCCATACAACATGCAAGCATGGAAGAAACTTGTCTATTCACGAACGGAGAACAGAGAGAGAGAAACAACAACTCGAATGAACAGAGCGAGACTGTAATCCTCTAAATTCATTAGATGTTTGACACTCACTACTATGGAACGACCAAAGTCCACTGAACCAGGCCATACCGCCAGACCGACTAGAGTTCAGACTAGGTCACGAGGACTGATGGAAGAAAACAAGTAGTAGAAACCGAAGATTGTCGATATCGATGAGATCCCATCCCTAGAGATACCACTGGTGAACTCTACACTGATACTGGAGGATATTCAACAACCACAACTAGGAGAACTGAAAGAGTACATGCGAGCAAAGGTGCAGGAACCTCAGAACGAGGAAGCAGAACCCCAGCAGGAAGTGCAACCAGAAAGCACTGAACCAACCACGGAAGGTAACGACACGACACAGAATAAAGGATTATAAGGGAAACCAGATGATTCGCAGGTACCCAGCCTCGATCAACCAATTGAAGAGACCACAGGCACTATTGTGTCTTGTCTAGAATGGCTTACAGGGAAGAAACCAAGAATTACTGGAACTTCGTACCAACCACCACCACAGGATGACAAAGTTATGATACCGAGCTCACCTCGCAAGAAACTGATAGCATAAATTGTGCTACCATGCATACCAGAGGGAGTACAGGTAGAGCCGTAGCTATTGGGTCATGTTGGGAAGATCAAGTATTCCAACCATGACGTCTCAGATGACACCAAGTACCCAGAACTTGCGCCCATGTTTTTTATGCAGAACATAGTGGTCAACCAACTTGGATAAATAATCAGCCAACCACATCAGTGGGCAGTTGGATGGGACCAAACTGACATTTTAGGGTTGTTGAAACTTCCACACTTTGGAAGAGGCCAGTACGCGACAACATGCGTTAAGAAGATGTTAGCAGTTACACATGGAGGGGATATATGGCTAGATAGACGTGTCCCCATAATGATTGATTTTATTGCGCAAATAACATGACTACCCAGCCTAGGTATGGATCTCGCGCTGATTCTGGACGATAAATCCAAGGAAAAAGTGTTAGTAAATGAAATGAAGAATAAATATGGCACCACGAGAGGGACAAGAGGCATTATAATCAAATGAATCAACAATGCAACAAAATAACTGGGTGCAAAAATATTATCCTGTAAGTTTTTAAGAAAATGTTGCAAAGATGAAGTACCGACAGGAGTCATCGCTATTGTAGCTCGATGTGCAGAATGCACCTTTGTGAGTTGGGCACCTTATCTGTTAAATTTGTTTCAAGTGGACTGCAAGGACACACAATAACTCACACAAAACTCCATTACTCGTGAATGCTCACCCTCATAGCCTTCATGGGATGGCCGGAACCAGAGTATGTATTTTTTTCTACTAGACCACATCCAACGAGAGCGAGATACCTAGTACTGAGATCTGGGCCAGAGGCCAGACATAAGAGGGAAAATGGAATATTATTTGAAGCATACCTACGGAACATGCAGGAAGCTATTAGTCGATCATGGAGAATAACACCAGAAGCTATCGCACGATATGGGTACATCACTAAATTATGGGCTACACGTCAAGCCATGTGGATACAACCAAGGCATAATCTAGACAAACAATGGTTATCGATGTGCTACTGCAACACAAAAGGTTATATATACATGGTCATCAATGAATGTCCTAATGAATGGAGGATCCCATCCATTCCCTAGGAAGTACTGGAAGGACCCGCGGAAGGATAAGAAGCACAGGTAGAAACACATCCTCCGCAAATCGCAATGCCCAAGAAACCAAGGATTGGCCAAAACAAACCAACTCAGGAAAACGAAGGGTCAAAGAAAACAGGAACCCATAAGGGGAAGAAAGAGACCAAAAAACAACCAAAACAAGATAAGGGAGTGTAGGAGACCTCCACAAACCCCATCTCACAGGAGGGAGGGGGAACTAAAAGGCTGATTGTATAGGTCGTAGGCGCAAGAAAGAAATTAAAGCCGCAATGACCATTACCAGACTATAAAATCATGGAGGAAGATGGAGAAATGATTGCCAGAATGGTTCAAGATTGTATAGCAGAAGACTTCAACCACGCAACACGTCATAGGGATAATCTGCAAAAAGAGCTGGCAGAAATAGGGCATCTCCTCAGGACACTCAGAGAGGCCCAAAGAACAAGTAGCAGCAGAGGCATAGAGTCTTGGAAAAAAAAAACCAACAAAAGAGTGGAGGTTGAATAAAGAGACCCAACCCCCACAATGCCACACGTAAACACAATGGTCCACATAAAACTGAGCATGCTAAGAATGGATGAAATAGTGGGACAGACACCACTGAATGATTTGGACCACATCCAACTGGTCCTGATGCGGATGACATCAAGTGCACTGCACAAATTGCAGGTTAGTGTCGACCACGAAATGCATTCTTGGGAACATAAAAACTTGGTCGAGATACAGAAAGAAACAAAGTAGCAGGAAGCACTGGAAAAATATTATGAGCAGGCCAAATCCGAAAATCAGAAGGAGATGGAACACATGAACGAATTGGAACGAATAGTGAGATAATTTTTTGGGAAACTTCCAAACACTGCGCAAGTAAACAAACTCCCAGCCACAAAAAATATCGACCAGATTGCGCAGGAAATTGCTTGATACCAGAAGGAGATCATGGATCTTTGAGAACAGTTAACACCAACAACTCCACCAACAGTAAAGGAGCAAAGGAGGTAGGCAACAACAATGAAAATACATGAGATGGAGAAGCAGGTTAGCACGACAGCTGACTTGCTCGAAAAGCCATGCAACTTTGGACAATAATGGAGGAGGATCCACAGGTTCAACATTGGGACAAGGAAGAGGAAAGGATCAATGCAAAGATGCAAGAACTCAAACAGAGGCAAAATACTATACCAATACCAGAACGCATCAAGGGGACGCATGAGTTGAATAAGATGCAGGAAAAACTTCTCACTGCGTAGACACAAAAACAGGAATGTCAGGCTCAAATATAACCACTACATGAATGGGTAGAAGAAGTACTCGCATAGGCAGAAGAAGATAGAACACAAATGGCACAGACACAGAAATAATGCACAGGACTACTGAGTGACAAAGTGGAAATTCAGGTAATGGATACCATTAAGGAGAAGACCGCACAAGCGTTGACAAAAATAACAGAGATGAGGGGAAAATTCCAGATGATGACAAAAGAGATCGAGGCAGCTCATAAATATTGGTTGACTTAGGACGAGTCACATGTCAGTGTTGGGGGCCTGTTGGCAGCAGGCCGAAGTGGGAAATAAATTGTTCACAAAGAAGAATGAAAGTTGGAAGAGAAATCATGGGAAAGAAAGAGTGCATGAGGAAAGTGACAACTGGAAAGAAGCACAACATGCGCACATGCAAGAAGGAGGTGACAGATGGAATGAAGTAATGAACTCATGCAGAGAAGGAAGACCTAACGATAGTAGGGTTAGGTTTTTTGTAAGGTTTTTTTGTAAACGGTTGAATATCCTGATAGATATAAATATAGATATGAAGGTATCATAGAAGAGTTTAGAGAGATTCGTTGAGGTTTCTCTTTACTACTATTGTAGAGTTGAGATTGTTTCTATGTAATGTTTTTAATTAGATATACTATTTTTGTAAACCAAGTGAGCTAAGAGAAAGACAAAAGGTATATCTCGAGGAGTATATCACAAGCCGAGGATCCTAGTGCGATTTAGTTTTCCTCACAGAGATCTTACCCATCTGAGAAGAGTTGTAAGCACGAGGCGCGAGAATTGCAAAACCACTATAATAAGAGAGCCAAGAGCCAAATATTTGTGGGCGTAGCCCAGGAGGGGGTGAACCATGGTAATACCTATGTAATGTGATTAATGCATTCATATCTTTGTCATATTTTTAGTATTTAAATGTTTTATGGAATGAATGAATGAGTTATTGTATTTCTTGGTTAATTGTTGTAGGAATATAAAGAAAAGATACGATAGAGGTTAGAATATAAAAGAGGATAACAGTAGTTCGTAATACAAATCATAATTAATGGTTCATAATATAGATCCCCTATCTCATGCTCAATCCTAGGTTTTAAACACATGAGTCTTACAACCGCCCATTTAAAGCTATCTTGGGTGAGACTCTGCAGTGCATTCTATGTATTGTGTTGCCTTCTGGTTTACCATAAGGGCCGATAGTTTTAGGCTATGTTGGTACCCTTAAATATATGAACCCTGGGTCTATGACGTAGGAATTAGAGAGAAGTCGTCCATCCTAACCAACATGAGGTATAGGAACTATATATGCAGGACTAGATATGGTCTATCTTGAAAGCATAACAACTCAAAAATAACTAGGAATCACACTTGTATGACACTCCAAAGAATCAACTTCTTTCTCTCAAAAAGAAATATGGTTTGACAAATGAACTCAATGAAACTTCAATTAATCATTTACTGGAAGATATAGGAAACGTCACACTAATATAAATAAGAAAGGAAATAAAAAAATCATGAAAAAACTCGGTTACATATGAAATGAAAACACTTTGTAAATATACTATTTATATATGTAGCACTGCTTCCTAGAAGGGGGGCATGCCTTCCTTGGGAACAAGATACTTTGAATCACTCAGTAAAAAACTAACACCAACAACACAAAGAAATAGTAATGTATCTTTATTATTAACTCAAAGATTTATATTACATAGATAGAGTCCCCCTCTTTACTAAGTGTGTTCTTCATTCCTTCATACATACAAAAAGATCCTTTTCCAAATCGATATAATCATTTCCATGCTAAATCGCCTATCTTAATCTCTTAGAAATAGAAATATAAAAAATATTTAAGTTTGTTGATTCATTACATTCATGATTGGATCCTACAGATCAGGCTAACTAGCAATTAATTGTAGAGAGTTTTTAAGTATATCTATTCAATCTCATTCATAGGAATGCGATTGAGAATCTTGATTTTCTAATGAGTATTCCAATTGTATACATTAAAGGAGAATTTTGACCATATATTTGACCACAACTCCACACTTCTTATTACAAAACAACATGAAACCATATCGAGCCTCCAACCTCTAAAACCCATGTTTTCAATTCTCATCAAAACACCTTGAGATGTTCAAACCTTTAAAATCAGATTCAAAACTAAACTCTATTGGTAGGAACTGAACTCTATGAACATGAATGCTTCATATTGCACATGAAATATTTTCATCATTCACCAACATTAGAAAAATATCATTTAAACCTTATTAAGTTATTGAAATCAAAGGAAATATATAAATTAATTAACATTTTACCTTATCATGCTTAATACT